>JAJOZX010008441.1:120000-183564 GCA_023014485.1 Bathynomus jamesi | reverse complement strand
ATCTACGTATTTTCACAGAGACGGAAGCAGACCTATTCCGATAAACTAACATTAATAGTACTTAACTCACACTTCATAAACTTCTAAAATGTTTTCAGCTATAATAACAAACAAACCAACTTCGATTTTGAAGAAAATGAGAGAATTTTAAGATGACTGCACTGAAAAGGTAGGATTCATCACTAAATGTATTTCGCAAATCACTAAAAAAATGCACTTGATTAGCTCCTATTGATGTATAAGTTCACTACTGCCATTTTTATGATAATAATCAATTTTGTAATCAACTATTCAAAATATGCTAATGTCATTAATGAACTTTTATTTTGTAATCTATTCTTTTTCTATATTTTTTACGTAGCATTATTTTCTACTCAATTTACAATAAATCATTTAATTTAAAATTATGTAACATGTAAAAATTATGTAAAAATTATGTAAATTTTGTAAACTTTAAGTAAAATAAATAGTTCAGTTTCACAATTATTTATGTTATTGTAAATTGTAAAAGTACTGTATATATTTTATCAATAAAGGTTGTTTAGTATTCAATATTTACTATTATTATTGTTGTTATCATTATTATTTTTTGTTGTCATTGTTACTATTACTTGTGCCATTTTCGCTGATTTATGTAATATTTTCAACTAAATATACAATAAATCATTTAATTTAAAATTATGTAACATTTTGTGAACTTTATTATTATATATGCTATTATTATTATTATTATTATTATTATATTATTATTATTATCATTATTATTATTATTGCTATTATTGCTATATTAGTTTTTGCTGTCTCTATTTCTATTACTTGCCACTTTCACTATTTTTATGTAATAAATAAGCTAAATGCCATTAATTTTGCCTAAAAAGCTTCCATGCTTCCAACGGCATATTCAAATGAGGGTTTCGTGAATACATTAATGTCATAACAAATATCTAAAAATTGTAAAACTCTGTCACTTATATTCTTTTCTGAGTAAAGTTTTAAAAGTTTAAAGTTTGAAAATTGAATACTGTATAGTTGAAAAATGTGTTTATTTTTGGTGAAACTTTGACAAATGCGATTATAGACTCAGAAACTCAGAAACAAAGTTTGACAACTAGATTTCTAAGTTTGTGTGCAATTATTCAGTTTCGGCTAACTGAATAAAGTTGACATTATTATTATTATTATTATTATTATTTTCAGTGTTCTTATTACTATTTTTCAATTTTGATATTTTATTGATATTTATTTCCAAAATGAATGTGTCTCATTTTTATTTTATTCTGTCTCTTCGGTCTTCCTTAGTCCTTTTCCTCCCTCTAACCTTGGGTCTCACTCCTTCATATCCGGGCCCCCTCTTCCATATAAATCGGCAGTCGCCTTTTATCCTTCCTTATTCATACCTGATGAAGACCTCTGCGTACTATGAACAGGCCTAAAGCCTGTGCTTTTAATGAATCCATTACTTATGTTGGCTTTATTACACACATTCAGTTTCGCGTAATAAATATTCACAAACATTCTAGAGTGTAGACAAAAAAGGCTAATAGATGTTCACAGCATGGGTATCATATACGCTGCCCGTGGGCCGTATGTGGACCTCGAACGTTTCCGGTATGTCTCGCACGAAGTTGAATAAATTGTACTCCGAGTACGGGCGATTGTCGAATTGGGAGGGTCAAATTCATGACAACGTGTTTCATGTTGCGCATATTTTTATTTTTTTAAACTTTTTAAACACTCTGTACCTGCTGAATGCCTGCTTTTCCTTGGCACTTGGTCGCATAGTTTAATATTGCTGGATGGTGTGCGACATCTTGAGTGCATGGTGGAGCGCCAGTGTAAATTACATAGCAGATAACAGTCTTCGAACTCAAATGTTCGAGAACATATTGGTGGATGGTGTGCCACATCTTGATTGGTGGAGTGCTAGTGTACATTACATAGCCGCAAACACATTGTCTTGGAACTCATGTTCAAGAACATACATGAGAGTTCGAAGTCATGTTATTCAAGAACATTTGCGTATATCTGAGCTGTTTGTAACTGCCACCAATCAATATGGCAAAGAAAGTGGACCATTAGACAAATGTGGCGTATTTAAATGGAATATGTGTCGTAACACTATGCCGGTCAGGTGGCTATTCTTCATCTCGAAAACACTAAACAAACACTACCTTAGTACAGTTCGTGTTGTGTCTGTGATAAATTGTTCTGTAAACCCTTCAAAATGTAATAGGTTGCGATTGGCCAGGGAATTTTGTACACTATTCTACGGCAATGAAGGAGCTAGAAACAGTTGCAATGTATGAGCCAATGTTGGAGGTAGCTTAATTTCACTGTTGTCCCTTTCAGAATAGGGAACTCTAATTTGAATGTATTTTAATAGCTAGTTGTTAATTTTGTTTTGTATTATTCCTAGAGAGTTTAATTTTAATCTTGGCTTGTAGGCAGTCCTTCATGTTGTATTGTGGCCTACAGCAGAAACGAGTTTGAGACCCCTCTGTTCAGAGTACACAAAAGTAGCTATTATTCAGTATATTCACTGGTTGGCTTCCAATATTTTGTAGTAACATTTAATCTGCAGTAATATAAATTATAGCTTATTTCCCATTCGATGCCGTTCCGATACCCATTCGCGGTCCACAAGTGAAAATACAAAATAATAAATCCACATTTGAAAAAACTTTCTTGATTTGAAAATGTCACTTCCATATGCAGTAAAACAACCAAATGAAAATGACTAATATTTCCTAACTTATCCTAACCTAACCTAGATCAAAGTCAAAGCCGTGGATGAGAATGAAAATAGCATGAAACAGAAGAGCAATATTTCAAAATTGCCTCCTTTTTAAAGATTCTCACTCAGGGGGCGTTGAATAAAATGGGAATGACATTGAGTGGAATGATACCTAAATTATGCCATTACTCGTAAAATTTTTGAGACTTTGAAACAAAGTAATTTTTTGAAGGATTCAATTACTAAATAAGCATTTTCTCTCCTTTCAGCAGTTGTTGTTTTCATAAGAGGCGACTGTTTTTTTGTTGTTGGATTGGATAGGAAAAAGATTGTGGAGATTTTTTTTTTCAATTTGCCCTTTGGCTATTTCCCTTTTTGAAATAGAATATTCGCGAAATGAAGCGAAATACAAAAATTAGCTCTTTCAATTAGGTTTAAATAGGCATGAATCTACATTTATGTATTTGTATCATACATATGCGCACAAACACACTAACATACACATATGCGCATCTCCGTAAAAGTGAGGTGGTCATTATTTATTTCTTCCCATAGTAAATTTATCTAACCTAACTTAACGATGACCTAACCTGCAGCTGCTTGACTGAAGATAACGACCAAGAGGGCTAAAGCTCTTAAATTAAAAAAAAATTACTGGGCACCCAACAATTTGTTGCTTATAAACTTTTTGTAATTTATTATAAGAAAACATACATGTAATCTTATCTAATCTAATCTAATCTAATTTGATCTAATCTAATCTAATCTAGTCTTATACAGTATATATGACACTGATTACATTAAAAAAAGAACTTTTTTGTTGTCACATGAACAAAAATGGGTGGATCTTACAGGTTTTTTACTGCTGAGTAAAAATGACCTCAAAATTTGTCTATCACCCATCAATATTGAGGGAATCGAAATGAAATTTGGACTAATTTATAGACGTAATAGCAATATCAAAGTAGAAAATGCATATTGAACTCACCTAAAATGTTCACTGAGCGAAATCAAGTGAATAACTGACAAATAAAAGTCAACAGTGACGTGCAGCAACTTATAAGCGGAGGAGGAGCAGCAAGGGGCAGACCCCGCCCCCTTTCTATTCTGACTCAAATCCTAAGTAATGTAAATTCGTGTGTCACTCTAAAACTGCGGGTGATAGAAAAATTCTGTTTTAATTTCCGTGATCAACATAAAAAATTACATATAGTTCAAATAAAAATACTCTCAGAGTACGAGCAGCTCGCAGCATCATTGTCAAGTGTATAGAGGGTCAATGTACTAATAAGGCTTTCGTACGTGCTTTATCACTATTGGAAGCACAGTGCTTTGATTTATAATCTAATGAATTGCTCCATTTATAATCTTTTTCATGGTTGTGTTGTTAGATTGTTCACTTAGTTTTATAGGTCCAGGTGCGTGATACATCAGGAGCAAATTGCATCGTTAGTTTGTGTCCCCTCCCCGATGGAACACAAATGCACCCTTTTGAATCTGAAATATATTCATATGATCTCAGATTTGCTCTACACAAACTGGACCAAGAACAGCAGAATATACACAATTTCAAACCTTCCGTTGAGTAATGATTCAATTGATATTCCTTTTATTTTCGTATAATAATAAAATACAGTAAGAAATAGAAGAATAATATATATATATATATATATATATATATATATATATATATATATAATATATATATATATATATATATATATATAATGTGATATAAACTCACAAGGGAAAAAAAATATTCATTTTTCTTTTTCCTTGTGGGTTTACATCATTCATTTATTTCACGTGTTTAATTGTGAAGTTCATCCCATATATATATATATATATATATACAGTGTATATATATATATATATATATATATATATATATATATATATATATATATATATATATATATATATATATATATATATATATATATATATATATATAGGGTGAGCGAAACGTCCCTGTGCACCTGTCCACTTCCAACACAGTTCAGGCAGGTACAGGTTCACTACACTTCTTGCAAGTGCACATGGACTTTTCGCTCACCCTGTATATATAATTTCCTTATATTTAACTTTACAGAGACAAATATTTAACCCAACCGATTTAAACTAAACTAAATTTCGTATAACTTTACTAATCCTAGCATGATATGATACCTATTTATACTAGTTATACTAGTTATACCTATTCTAGTTATACTAAACCTTTATTTCATGCCTTAGTCACCAAAAGGGGTTATATTACATTTTAAGAACGTTAAGATGTAATTATTAAGATGTAATTGGATGTAACAAGATAAGGCTTCTGACAGATAGAGTGACAGACAGAGACGGACGACCTACGACTTATCAATTCGTCTTACTCAGAAAATAAAGACTTCCCGCAAACTTCTGTACGTAGAAATATTATCTTCTATTGTCTCAAATCACTCAAAAAAGAAGGTTTAAAGGCCATTTCTTCTATCTGAGAAAAAGCGTTGATATCCAAAAGAAAGGAAAAAACTTCCCCATAAATGTACCTTCAAAAAGAAGTTATAACTTCTAAATTTAGAAGTTTTTTTATTTTGAGTGTTAAACTGTTTAATATTTTACCGAAGAAACTTCTTAACAGGCAAAATATTCAGTTAATAACCTTACCTAACCTAACCGGGTACTATTTTTCCCAATACGATTAAACCTAATTAAATTTTGTATAAGCTCTGCTAATCATAACTTAATTAGATTAAATTTTTGTTTCAGGAAAAGTAAAATTTTTTGCTTCTCATTTAATATTTAAAGAAATTCTTTATACCCAGTTTAAAGGGTATTCCCCTCTATGAATAAAGTTTACATCTAAATGGGTTTATATCCAGTTTAAAGGGTATTCCCCTCTATGAATAAAGTTTACATCTAAATGGGTTTTTATCTTCTTTGATAATACCGCACAGTTTCTGATACAAACCAAATTTAGAGTACTATGCCGTTGCTTTAATATAATTAAACAGCGTTTCCCACACTGCGGGGCTCAAGACCTATTGAAAGTGGGTTCGAGTTCGTTAGTATTGAAAAATGAAGTAAAAATGTGGATGTATAATGATGTGGATGTGTATGTGTAATGTAATGTAAAGAACGACGCTTTTATAGGAGAACATTCCGCGCAAGATGCGAAGAGAGAACGAACAAATGAAAAAATGAGGTAACCACCCGGGAATCGAACCGGGGATCTTCCGATTGCCGGTCAGATATGATAACCATTACACCACGGGCCTCACTCGAACAAATGCCGTAATTCTTCTACATACGCGCAGAAACCAATGACCGGCAATCGGAAGATCCCGGGTTCGATTCCCGGGTGGTTACCTCATTTTTTCATTTGTTCGTTCTCTCTTCGCAACTTGCGCGGAATGTTCTCCTATACAAGCGTCGTTCTTTACGTTATTTATACTGCGTGTTCTTTGCAGTTGAAATGTATGTGTAATGTAATGTGTGGATGTAATGTGTGGATGTAATATGTGAATGTAATGTGTGGCTGTGGATGTGTAAAAAGTGTTTAGAAAACGTGCCATGTATCGGTTGAGTTTTTAAACATCTGACACTTTAAAAGGTTTGTAATTTTTTGTTAACTGAAATATAAGCGTGAAATTTTAACTGTACCTTTTTCATACATGGATAATTAGTTCCCTAGTGCAAAACATGCTCTATGTGATGTCCTCTCAGCTCATTAACTCTTTGCACACAAACAACAAAATTTTGCAGTACTCTGGACAGAGTACCTGTTGAAATCTGAGAAATTTCTTGTTCAGTTGAGGCTTTCAGTTCTTATATTGTGTTTGGACTCTGTTTAAACACTCCGTCATTTAAATAACTCTACAGTTACAGGCGTTTAGATTTGGTGATGTTGGTGGCCATGATATTCCTTTATCATAAACTGCAGGAGATCTGTTAGAGAGAACGCTTCCCTTTTTTTGATTAAATAACCTTTATTAATAATAAAATAAATAGATTGGTTTTACAATTTACAATGACATAAATAATTGTGAAGCTGGACTATTTATTTTATTTAATTTGGCCCTTAACCTTTAGGCTTTACTGGGCTCTTATTAAAAATAAAACGTATAGTTATTATTAATAATAAATAAATAAATAAATATTATTAATAGTTAAAGTATGTATTAATCTTAAATTATCATTATCGATATGACAAATGTAAGGTCATTATTGAAGGTATTATACCAATACCATGCAAAGAAACCAATATTATACATGAGTGATAAGAACTGACCAATCACGAATAATGTGTCTTTAATCCTAGATTACACACGAGAAATGAATAAACAATAGTAATTTACATTAATCCTAGATTTTTATTAGTATGCCGCTAATTTAGTATGCCGTTGAAAGTATCTTGTATCGTAAGCTGAGAGTACATCACACAGAGCATATTTTGCACTAGGGAATTAATTCTCCATGTGTAGAAAAGGTACAGCAAAAATTTAATTTTTTTACTGCAGTTAATAAAAAATACAAACCATTTAAAATGTCACATTTTTAAAAAATCACCCGATATTATACGACATTAATTATTAATTAATTAATTAATGCTACCTCACTAATTTTAGTACCAATGAATCACAGTCCATGAATGCCATTTGTAATTGAAATAATGGGGGCGTGATAGAGTGACTTCAGTTTGAAAGGGTCTTTGAATGAAATAGTTTGAGAAGGTTGACCTAAAGTATTGTATACACAGCTTTGTATGTAATAACATACTGTATGTTAACTTAAACTGCATACACATATCGACCAAACTTGGGTCATTCCAATAATGAAATCATGAATTTGTGCTTTGTAGTCAATATCTTGCATTAATTTTAAGAACGAAATGGAGTGTCACACTAACTCTTTTATAATTACGAGTTGGTGTCTCGTAAACTGTGAAGCGAAGCCATAAAAGTCAAAGCATTTGTGGTATGGCAATCTGATCCAAATTAATTGTTTCAATAAACTCGATTACAGTATATAGTAGAAACTTACATAAATTACAAAATTACATAAATTACAAAATAACATAAATTACATAAAGTACGAAGGAAGGATATCTTTAAGGTTTAATTATATATAAATCACTCGTACAGTTGTGGTAAAAAGTTTAAAGAAAAAATTAAGTTCAAAGAAAGCACCAAATATTAATAATTAGTAATTTTGAAGGGGGGTTCAAATTTTAATTTTTTGGGGCAAACTGTTTTCCGCAACTGTACTGTCTCACAAACACACACACACACACACACACACACACACACACACACACACACATATATATATATATATATATAAATCTTTTTTGTGTTAAGTCCTTCTACTTTTTGGCATATATTGGTACTTAGACAAACAACAAAGAAAAAGTGCCAACTCAAGGACAAAAAAGTGGCCAGTGCAATACTTACCATCGAAGATGGATCGATTGAGCCAAAACTCCGAATAAAAGCTCGCAGAAGACCACTGTGGCACTATCTGAAATCGAATTGTGGAAAATATGAATACATATTACTCAATATTGGCAGCACTAAAGATTACCTTAAAAATATACATATATTTATACATATAAAAAATATACATATATTTATACATATAAATATACATATATTTATACATATAAATATACATATATTTATTAAATGTTTTTCTTATGGTTTATAGATGCTGACTTTGGTTTCGGACGATCATTTTCGTGACACTCTGTTTATAATATTTAATTATTTACAGTGCTTAGAACTGTAATAACCTCAGTTACGGAAGTTACAGACTAAGCATACCTCTAGGATTTACTCTAGGCTGGAGAAAGAGAAGGCAAACAAATGAAGGTAGCGAAAACTGAAATCTGTCCTACCATTTTTGCGCTTATAAACGTGTAAAACTCTCACGCAGGAATAGTATAGTAATATATACACAGGGTGTTCGAAAAGAAACGCAACGCATTGGAGAATGTATATATCATTGTAACCTAACACTTTTCGTTCTGTATCGGGTTAAGTTTCTTTTTGAACACCCTGTAGTAAAGTATAGGAGAGATAAGAGTTTCTCCATTAACCACATCCATGAAGACGAGACTTATAACTTATTTTTTTAGTACAGGTGGTCATAAAGGTGATTATAATTAACTTAAAATTTATTAACTGATCATCAAGAGATTTTGTTAATAAATTGATAATTAACATGTGTATTATCGGTTATAAAAATCTTGATACCCTAGGGCAGTGTTTCTCAAACGGTGGGTCGCGAACACCCGGGTCGTAGTTTGGTTACCCCTGTAGTAGTGATTTGGGCGCAAAAAAACCAAAAAAAACCCCGCTTCGTGAGTTTGTTTACCCCTGTAGGATGATAAAGGGTCGCGCCGACCTAAGACCCTGACACGGAGTTCGTGGGGAAAATCCGGCTGAGAAACATGCCCTAGGGCAGGGGTGGGCAACCTTTTTAAGTGAGCGTGCCAAAATCGTCAAATCTTTGATGCAAAAGTTAATCTTTACCATTTTTTAGCAGAAAACATTAAGTTAAAATATAAAACTCAGCGAAGAATTTGGATATTTATTTATTTTAATTTTTTTAAGGTGAGCCCGGGGAATTGCGTGCCGGAAAAAAGTCGTTGGCGTGCCACGTTTGGCACGCGTGCCAAGGGTTGCCCACGCCTGCCCTAGGGCTTAAGCAGTAAAGTACAAGTGAGGCACACTGTATCTTGACTTTTGTAACCAACTGTTCCGATGTAATATGGCAAAATATTTGCTCTTAACCTAATGGTTTAAATTAAATGAAAAAATAAATTTAATTTACTCTGGACACACACACACACACACACACACACACACACACACAAGGGATCTTTAACTGTTCCAAAAATTAACTTAAAGAAATTAATTATTTCTATGCGATGGAAGCGTTGAGATTGCTCACAGTATAACTAATTAATTATAGTTTCCACGGAACCTTTTCCTGCATAACTGCATAATGCCATGTGATATCTGCATTAATTCTTACACTTGCAGACTACGCGGTTTGAATTAAAGTTCTTTGAAATAACGTTAAGTATTTGTTTCATCAATTTTATCAAATAAATTCTTGTTAATTTACTGAATGTGTGTATATAATCAATTATCATTATCATAATTATATTATTTAGATATTAAACTTACCGTAATTTGATGTTTTCAATCATGACGTATAAATAAAGCAATTATCTTTAGTTTTGAGACCAGGTGTCAAATATAGAAAAACGAGTCCCCAAATTCAACCAAATATTTAACATAAATTTAACCATAAAATTCAATTTAAATTAACCCAAGTAAAATGTTTACTTAATGTCGCCTTTTACACTCGGTGAAATTCAAAATTCGTACATTCATTAATTTGCTTTTCCCAGTAAAAACGTCCATTATTTTCCAATTATTTTGCGTATGTTAGACATTTCCAGTGGCTAAGAATAAAAAACATTCCTTTTTCATGTGATTCATTCAATGTTATTGGAAACTCCTAAAAAAATTCAGCTTCTTATCGTTATACGAGTGATCTAAGGCGTGCCGTGTCATCTAAATCTCCACCTACGTATTGCTTTTCACACTATATCAGATCTACCTCAAAATGAAGCCATAAAAATGCGTAAAGAGCCTAATAAAAAGCTATTCATGTCGTTCCCCATTTGCTTCCTCGTTCCAAGTCCTTTTCACCACCATCCTTTATTGACATTTCTTATAGTTAAAGTCGTATGTTCTTTATAAAGCTGTGAATAAGTTCCTATTTTAAGTTGGATCAAAGTTATCTAGGTGTAAATCCATTTCACAAATGAAAACCTTGGATTCATTTTAGTTCAATGGCTTCCAAACTTTTTTGGTTCTGCCAACGACCCTTTTGGCATACGAATATATTTTACGAACCTCTTCATTTCTTATATTTTCAATTTCGTGTTAAAATTAGCAGTTGATGTTAATTGTATGACTACGCAGCAAAAAATATACCTCATTTCTATTAATTTTTATTAATTATTAATTATATTTATTAATAACCTTTATTAATAATATTAATAATAATTGAACAACCTTTGTTATTAATAATAAAATAAATAGATTGGTTTTACAATTTACAATGACATAAATAATTGTGAAGCTGGACTATTTATTTTATTTAATTTGGCCCTTAAGCTTTAGGCTTTACTGGGCTCTTATTAAAAATAAAACATAGTTATTATTAATAATAAATAAATAAATAATAAATAAGTATTATTAATAGTTAAAGTATGTATTAATCTTAAATTATCATTCTCGATATGACAAATGTAAGGTCATTATTGAGGTATTATACCAATACCATACAAAGAAATCAATATTATACATTATAAGCAGTGTGCACAATGAATGATGAATGAGCAATTAATCTTTTTCATTATCATGTTACTTTATTATTTATAATAAACATTTTTCTTCATACGATATTAGGCCATGCGTGATGGCGCCTCCAGGCCTTGTCAAATAAACACCCGCAAGGAAGATATCATGCATGAACACGCATGACTTTTCATGTATGGGGCCCCAGCATTGCACCCGATAGTTTGAATGAAAATGCTGGGCATTACCTCGAATGCGGGAGGGTTAACACATAAAAAACCTCTAGACGCAAAAACGTTATGCGTTTCCTCGATTGTTGAAATATATGACAGGTTGTATTAACTTTTATCTAGTCATAGTGCAGTGGTTAGGGTCCTCACTTTCTACTTAAGAGGTGATGGGTTCGAAAGCTGTGGGGGAAATTTTTTCATATATATAACACAAAATGAGGGTTTGTTTCCTCAACCCAAGGGTGCAGATTCGTTCCTCCCGTAGTGGCTGGCTATGCCAGGTTCTTAGGAGACCCCTATTCCACCAGCCCTAAAAAAGCTGGTTTACAAAGGTGTCACGTAGCTGAGTTTACTGAACTGTATTTAAATGACGGCATTTATTTCGCTGAGAAGACCGCTTATAAGATAATGTTTCATTAATTTTCAATTGTTGCAGTTTAGGCACTCAGGCACGCTCGACCAATAACTAGTTAAAATCACTAATAATATGTTAAATTATAATATGTTAATATGTTAAATGTTAATTTGTTAAATTATTTACAATAACTTTAATCTAAATCATTGCTGTTACCGTGCTCAATTGCAGAAAATAACGGCCAAAAGTGCCAATTTAACGCCAATGCGGTGCCAACGTAACGCCAATGCAGTGCCAACGTAGTTATATTGCGAGACCCCGATACTTTACAAAAACTTAATTTCCGTCGTCCTCTGCGTGCATTCCAGGAAACAGAAAGAAATAATATGGCACTCGTGTTTTTCTCGTCTGATTGCTTCCTGCCCTTGTAATTAATTTTAATTGCATGAGTGCCATTGTTTTTATACGAGTATATAATGAAGTGCGGGATCGTGCACTGTTTTGACGTGATACCAGTAGGAATAATTAGATTTTTAATAACGAAATATATTCGTTTTGTTTATTTAAAAATGATACGTGATTATTCAGCATATAATTTATATGATGGTTCTGGGCGCACCCAGTTTACAATTTCTTGAAAGGGTCTTGTAAGAGACAAAAACGCTCCTAATTTTCTTTCATTTTCCTTGAGGACTGTATCATATATATATATTATATATACATATATACATATATATATATACATTCAACTGCAAAGAACACGCAGTATAAATAACGTAAAGAACGACGCTTGTATAGGAGATATCCGCGCAAGACGAGAAAGAGAAAACAACAAATGAAAAAATGAAGTACCACCTGGGAATCGAACCCGGGATCTTCCGATTGCCGGTCAGACGCGATATAACCACTACACATGGACTTCACTCTTCCAAATGCCGTAATTCCTCTACATACTCGCAGAAACCAATGCCCCAAGGGGGCACCTCCCGCATGCCGTAACATTATATACATTCAACTGCAAAGAACACGCAGTATAAATAACGTAAAGAACGACGCTTGTATAGGAGATATTCCGCGCAAGACGAGAAAGAGAAAACAACAAATGAAAAAATGAAGTACCACCTGGGAATCGAACCCGGGATCTTCCGATTGCCGGTCAGACGCGATAACCACTACACCATGGACTTCACTCTTCCAAATGCCGTAATTCCTCTACATACTCGCAGAAACCAATGCCCCAAGGGGGCACCTCCCGCATGCCGTAACATTATATACATTCAACTGCAAAGAACACGCAGTATAAATAACGTAAAGAACGACGCTTGTATAGGAGATATTCCGCGCAAGACGAGAAAGAGAAAACAACAAATGAAAAAATGAAGTACCACCTGGGAATCGAACCCGGGATCTTCCGATTGCCGGTCAGACGCGATAACCACTACACCATGGACTTCACTCTTCCAAATGCCGTAATTCCTCTACATACTCGCAGAAACCAATGCCCCAAGGGGGCACCTCCCGCATGCCGTAACATTATATACATTCAACTGCAAAGAACACGCAGTATAAATAACGTAAAGAACGACGCTTGTATAGGAGATATTCCGCGCAAGACGAGAAAGAGAAAACAACAAATGAAAAAATGAAGTACCACCTGGGAATCGAACCCGGGATCTTCCGATTGCCGGTCAGACGCGATAACCACTACACCATGGACTTCACTCTTCCAAATGCCGTAATTCCTCTACATACTCGCAGAAACCAATGCCCCAAGGGCAATCGGAAGATCCCGGGTTCGATTCCCAGGTGGTACTTCATTTTTTCATTTGTTGTTTTCTCTTTCTCGTCTTGCGCGGAATATCTCCTATACAAGCGTCGTTCTTTACGTTATTTATACTGCGTGTTCTTTGCAGTTGAATGTATATAATGTTACGGCATGCGGGAGGTGCCCCCTTGGGGCATTGGTTTCTGCGAGTATGTAGAGGAATTACGGCATTTGGAAGAGTGAAGTCCATGGTGTAGTGGTTATCGCGTCTGACCGGCAATCGGAAGATCCCGGGTTCGATTCCCAGGTGGTACTTCATTTTTTCATTTGTTGTTTTCTCTTTCTCGTCTTGCGCGGAATATCTCCTATACAAGCGTCGTTCTTTACGTTATTTATACTGCGTGTTCTTTGCAGTTGAATGTATATAATGTTACGGCATGCGGGAGGTGCCCCCTTGGGGCATTGGTTTTCTGCGAGTATGTAGAGGAATTACGGCATTTGGAAGAGTGAAGTCCATGGTGTAGTGGTTATCGCGTCTGACCGGCAATCGGAAGATCCCGGGTTCGATTCCCAGGTGGTACTTCATTTTTTCATTTGTTGTTTTCTCTTTCTCGTCTTGCGCGGAATATCTCCTATACAAGCGTCGTTCTTTACGTTATATATATATATATATACTGTATATGATATTACAGTCGTTTCCAAAAGTTCATACAGTCACTCATTAATTTCTGGAATATGTCCTTTCCTTATGACAATTCATAATTTTGGATTGACTTTACTTTAAAGTTATAACATGACACTTGTTACGAAACGGATCTTGCTTCATCGCGTGACACACACACACACACACACACACACACACACTAAAATACCTAAAACGATAAAGTGACTTATTTGGGGGATAGTTTTTATCCTCATAGTGATGACAGCCAATAATCAAGGGTTAGGGGTTGATTTGAAAAAAAGTATGTTTAGACATTTTTTGGACATTTTTAGTTAGAATGATAATCTAGAATATGAAACACATTTTATTTTAAATAAAATTAATGTTTAATAATATTCTTTATTATTCTTTTTAATTATTAATTAACCCTTTCATGTCGTATAGGCGCAAATGAGACCATAAAATTTTATGAGATTTTAGTCATTCTGGAGATATAACAGGTTTTTTGTGGCATGAAAAGTAAACGAAAAGGTATGAAAGGGTTAATTTTATCAATATTTCTAAAAGTATTATACGTCTGACTAAGTACTTTTACTACGTCTGATTAAATACTTTTAAAATAATTGAAATGTAGACAAAAAGAAAGAAGAACTTACGTTAATAATTGAATTTTCTATTGAGGATGAAACGATTTTGACATTGTTTTCGATGGTTTAACTACCTATTGGAATCCTATTTTACACAAATTACACTTTACACAAAAGCACAAATTACATATAGGTAGAAAACCAGGAATTTCCCCAGAGAAACGAAGCCAGGTGGGAGTATTTATAAAAATACTTTAATAAAACTCACTCCTAAATGAAGAGCAGAATAAGTGTCTCCCTTTTGCAAAGAAATATGCTGAGCGGACCATTTAACACGGGCCATGGTTTTGTTCAGTGATGATAACAGCCAGATCATGCAATTTGGGCAGGATCAAGCATTCACCCGATCAGAGCATCATTCCAAATACTGTACTGACACCAAAAAAAATCAAAGGTCATGGCTCCTACAACACAGGGAAACTCCAGATTTGCCCAAAGGATATGAGTGTTCCCATTGTCTATTTAAGCATCCTCGAACAACATACTCTGAAAAAAATGAAGGAGAGCGGATATTCCTAGTTCTAGCAGTCTAGCAGGATAGTGCACTTTGTTTATGAAAAAACATACTTCAACTCTGAGAACCTGTGGATATCAAGAACCTATGGAAACATCTGAGTGTAAAGTGTCTGAAAAGAAGCCAGTATCCCCGACGATCTTCGGTCCGTTATAAAAACAGTTTGGCAGTTCGAAATGGCCCTGAATTGTGCCCTGAATTTTCCTGTCAAACCGATTCAAAAACTTCTTTAGTTTGTTTTAGTTTATTATTCTGATTCTTGCATTTGCACATACTCTATAAGGAAATTGAGCAATGCTTCACAGTTTCAGCTTCCGATTCTTTGACGTCTTTGTGAACAGGTAAAATAAAATGGATATTTATGGGTGCGTTACTTTTATATAGTTAGGTGTGTGTGTGTGTGTGTGTGTGTGTGTGTGTGTGTGTGTGTGTGTGTGTGTGTATTGGCGTTAAATAAAAGCTTCCATTATAAATTTAACTGTATTGAATTCTAAATCCAAAAACCATTCGGAGGAAGAAGTTTATCGTTTGGAAACTAAGTAATGCGTTGCCACATGTCGCCATATTAAAAACGTTTATATTTATTTACCTCAATAATTTCTTCCATTAAAAAATTAAAAGTTGGGAAGTTCGTTCGTTTATTTTTCAGAAATAAATCTCTAATTTCGGGACTATTTGCGTCGTTACTTCAGGGTTTGGTACAGGAATTGGGAGTATGGTATGGAAAATGGTATGGTATGGTATGGTACGGAAATTCATGAGGCTTTTGTTAGTACAAAATAGTAATAGTAGTACGTTTTTCAGCTGTTTATTCGTGTAATGTAAGAGGCGTTACATCTAACTTGCACATAATGGATATAATAAGAAATGAGGAAATTCAATTACGAAAAATCACCAAAAATAACGATAAACTATTAAACAAGCATTGTATTAATAATACTTGTCATAAGGACTATAGTCTGCCAATAAAGCTTTGCATTTTCATTTTCATAAACAATAAAAATATAATAAGAATCTCTTTCAATCAAAAAAATAATATTAACTTCAAAAACTGTGGACAAAGTCACACAGACAATGAAAAAAATCGTGTAAACCATTTCGATTGTATGCAAGTTGATGTAACGCCTCTCATATTAGATATACAACTAATCCAGTTAGCTTAAGAATACTATAACATAAGTATAAAGCAAGTAAAATCCATGACTACCTACAAAATAACTCCCCACCCAAAATAAAAATCTAGATAATGATATTTTAATTAACTTTAAAGTTCAATTTTAAACAAAACAATTTCCCAATCTAAGAATTCTTGAATCTCTCTTAACAAGAAACCATAAACCTGCAATTAACATAAAGTTTAATGAATGGTAACTTTCTTAAATGCATTCAACTGACAAAATAACTTCACTTTTTTTTTACTCTCTTATAAATGAACTAATGTTACATCAACATATCTTCATCTTATTTCTATAATTAGGATAGCTGCAGACAATACTTATAGCCTTAAATTTTCTATATCCTACATAATGTCTGAAGTATACAGAAGAGAGCTCGGAATAGATACAATGAAGTCAGTAGCATCGTTACACTCTTTAACTGTCCTGAGGAAAATTTTTAATAGCAAAAAATACACTTCGAAATTTGAAAAAAGCTATGAAAAACTTCAATAATAATAATAATAATAATAATAATAATAATAAGTATGTATTATAGCATTTAAAACAAGTAAGTACAATTTATATTAAAAAAAATAAAATAAATAAAAATATCCTGCAGCTAAATGTGATTTTACCTTCATATTAAATGAAAGTAACATTGAAATGCTTTGAACACAATGACTTTTTCACTCCATAAAAAAATTAATCCCATAAACAGTCTTTTTATGAGAACATGAATTCAAATAACTTTCCTAATACTAAATATGCCTCTATATTTATTCCAAACAATAGCATGAAATGGTATATAATCGCAGTATTATGGTACGAAGTACTATTCAAATGGTATAAAACCACAGTTAAAGAGAATTCTAAGCACGATAGGCTTTTGTTCAAAACTGAGACCACTGTAAGTATATCATCATAACGGCTATTCTGATTACTGTCATTGTATCTGAAGATTGTCATACGCAGGTTTTAGTGAGAATTCGTGCAAAGATAAACCCTCCTGATTTAGTGGTTTCTTTAAATCGTTATAAATGAATATGACAAAAACCACTTCGGTTTTTTTTTTTTTTTTAGCTACAATCACATACGATGATTTTGTCAAGTTCATTAAAAGTTTATTCCTACATATTCATTTATAGAAAAGTTAACATTCAAGAAACTCATTTCCCTACAAGTAGGGGTGAGTGTGCTCCCAAGTGTCACCTAAACCAAAGCAGAAACAGAGTAAGCGGCCAGTTCAGTTGCACCCGATATCAGCGGTCGGGAGCGAACCAGCACTACTGTAACCACAACGCTACCGGCTACCCCATCCATTTATAGATATCTTCCAATTGTCTGTTCATTTAATTTACTAGGGAGTTGATATCGTGGTGTGTAGAGGTGAGTGTTTTATCATCTGCATATTGAATACAGGGACAAGGATAAATCCTTGTAGAACCCCATTTTCCCATAAAACATATTCTGATAAAATGTCTTTTACTTTAACACAGTGATGTCCTACTCAAATCCATAACAAATCGAGCTATAATAATTTTATAATTTTTTCTTCATTATAGATTTAAGACTGCCATTTTAGTAGAATTTTTCTCTCAAAAATTCAAACCGATATGGAAATATATTATATTTCTAATCAAGAGCTTCGTCTCTTTATTACAGATCTCCCATTAATATTAATGAAGACAAACAATGAGTAAAATGGACTACAATTACTGCCTGTCTGCTACTGAAGAACACCTTATTCGATAGGAGATACTATGTATCCTACTTTCAGTACTGAGGAAATAATGGCCTTGAAATGCTTTATTTAACAATTTAGAAAAGCTTCGGATACTACCTAAATTATTTTAAATGAATAAATGTACATCATCCTTGATCAATAGTTCCCAACCTTTTTTAGGCCAACGCCCCCTTATATTCATTAATATTTGCTGGTGCCCCCTCATAAAGATAATAAGGATAAGGGATAAGTGATAAGTGATTTATTAATAGAAGGTAACAATCTTATAGTTTCCTAGCGCCCCCTTAAGATTCTAAAACGCCCCCTGGGGGGCGGTGGCGCCCACGTTGGGAACCACTGTCCTAGATCATAACTATTCTTAAACATTAAGGAGCGTTGCGATAATGTTTAATCTTAGAAATGTAGTCCCTAAACAAGTTTTATTGACTCTTTATCATACTCTTGTTCTTCCTTATATAACGTACTGCACCCTTGTTTGGGGAAACTCTGCTAACAACGCGTTAAATGGCATCTTTGTCATCCAAAACGAGCAATAAGGTTATTATCTGATGCTGATTTCCTTGATCACTCTAGTGCATTATTTAAAGAGCTAAACCTACTAAAGCTCAACGATATAACGAAACTGGCACATTTTATTTTTATTTACAAGTGTAAGAACAAAACCATTAATTTACAATGGGTAGGTAAATAGATATTTTGTAACTCGTCAAGAAATCCACTCGTATCAGACCAGAAATAGATCAAAACTTGTTATACCTCAATTTAGATTGTCTTCATCTCAGAAACTACCCATTTTCATTGGATTGAAACTATGGAATGATTTACATGCCCATATAAAAAATATTGTGAATGTAAATTTGTTTAAAACCAAGTTGAAATCCCGATTAATAATGGCATACTAACAAAAATCTAGGATTAATGTCCATTACTATTGTTTACTAATTATTAATTTCTCGTGTGTAATCTAGTATTAAAAACACATTTTTTGGGATTGTTCAGTTCTTATCTCTCATGTATAATATTGGTTTCTTTGTATGGTATTGGTATAGTGCCTTCAATGGTGACTTTGTATTTTTCATGTCAGTAGTGATAATTTAAGATTAATACATGTTTTAACTATTAATAATACTTATTTAGTTATTTATTTATTTATTATTATTAATTAATAACAACTAGCAGTAAATTTTTAATAAGAGCCCAGTAAAGCCTAAAGCTTAAGGTTCAAATAAAATAAAATAAATAGTCGAGCTTCACAATTATTCATGTCATTGTAAATTGAAAAAAATGTATTTATTTTATTATTAATAGAGGTTAGTCAATTCAGTATTCAAAAAATCCTGCGTGTCAGGGTTAAAAAGCGCCACGTCTACGTGTATGACGTATGTCTATGACGACTTGGAGCTTTTTAACCCTGACACGCAAATACTATCCTTTATTCATTCGCACGTCACCAAATGTTTCAAAACGACATATTGCTAAGCAAATCCTGAATAAAATTCGATAGATGTAAGCTCTTTGGAAAGATGATCGAAATGTGCTGTCATTATTTCCTCTTGTTTACATTTTATCCATTTATTTCATAAATTTAATGGAAATTCGATCGTGGATCGATTTTTCATCTCGTGACATGCTTAGGTCATCATTCCACTAAAGTTAAATGAAGTTTCTTCCATCAAAATATTTCCTATTCCGTTAAAAAAAAAGAGAGAGAGAGAGAGAGAGAGAGAGAGAGAGAGAGAGAGAGAGAGAGAGAGAGAGAGAGAGAGAGAGAATCAATCTGTGAAATTTTTTCTTAATCAATTGAAACAAGAAATAAGATCACTCTACGTTTCCTTTGCTTCATTCATCCTATCCTCTTATAATTTAACACAAACATATTTAACCTTATTACTTAACATCAAATCGTGAACAGTGCAGCAACATATCGCGCAGGAAGAATTACAAACAAGGTCAGAATCTCAAAATTGCCACGAATCAAAAGGGTCGACAAGCATGGAACACCAATTCGATCTTTTCAAGATTCTTTTAATTGAAATGAACGACCATTCATGTCACACTTCATATCGTATTGACTGTGATGAAAAAATTATCATAATTATATTTTAAATAATATTTTTAAAAAATAAATAAGAAAAGCAAATTAAGAATACGAATTTTATAATCAAAATTTTCTGCGAATTTTATCCATCAAATATCAATGAGTTGTGAAAATGGCGCCATTTTCTACGTCCGCCAT
Organism: Bathynomus jamesi; assembly: GCA_023014485.1. NCBI lineage: Eukaryota > Metazoa > Arthropoda > Malacostraca > Isopoda > Cirolanidae > Bathynomus > Bathynomus jamesi. Next base: position 163,158 of record JAJOZX010008441.1, on the reverse strand, counting down.
ACGCACGAACCCAATATACTGTAGCCAGATTAAATTCCATGACTTCTTAACAGACATTAATTGATTGGAAAGCCAACATTCCCGCAGAAAGAATCGCTACATTAAGTATTATGGGAATTCAAAACAATGTTCGGAATAATAATTTCAAATTGGACTATAATATTTTCAATGCAAAACATGGGTTGATTTGATTCAATTTGGGTTGAAGCTATAATGTCTGCAAGTTAGTATTTTTTTATTCAGAATTAAATTAAAATAATTTAGTTCTTAATGGACCGCGGCTTTAGCAGTCACTGATTGAAAAAAAAAAAAAAAAATAAAAAAAATAAATAAAAAATATATATATATATATATATATATATGATGAATAAAACCACGAAGGAAAGGAAACACAAAATGGTGCTCAAGCGCTTCCTGAGGATGTCATTAGACGAAAGCGCTTGAGCACCATTTTGTGTTTCCTTTCCTTCGTGATTTTATTCATCATAAATATTTTTCACGTGTTACTTTCGTGAAATAATTTTCATATATATATATATATATATATAGCTTTAAACCCTAAACCCTGTCCTAAATCTGGGTCCTATCTGCTTAGCAGATAGCTGGTAAGGGAAACTATATTTTGGGGCCTCTTTGCTAGTGACCCATTGCCCACGCTGGGCTTCCATCATGAAAAAGAAAAACTGTAGTATTTGTCATTTACCGTTACTTATTCGGACTATAGTGGATTTAATTTTCCCAGAAGAGTTCCTTGTTCCATGGTCGGTCTGTGTGTAACACACACACACACACACATATACTGTAGATATGGAAATTATTTCACGAAACTAACACGTGAGTAATTTATGATGAAAGTAACCACGAAGGAAAATTAAAACACGAAATGGTGCTCACGTTACTTCCCGAGAATCGTGGGAGTTGGCATTCCGTGGTTGCGGTATGTCGACGATATTTTGAGTATCTGGCCCATGAGGTGTGACTTGGATGACTTCCTTGTTCAGTTAAATAATCAAGTCTCCTCCATTAAGTTTACTTTGTAAGTGGAACAAAACAACTCAATCGAGTTTTTGGATGTGCGTGTACATAGGGAAAGCCCAGCTTTTAATTTTAGTATCAACTGAAAAAACAAACAATTTGTCCTATGTACACTTTCACTCCGGACATGACACCGCCATCTAGAAAGCCGTATTCTCTTCTATGTTTCTCCGTGCTCTGAGAATCACCAGCCGGAATACATGGATGCTGAGTTTGAAAATATCACCAATATTGGAAGCGATTTGTGTTACCCACCTTGTTTTTGGGGAACCTTGCTTTAACAAGACAAAGCGAACCTTCTAGCGTGTGAATAATAACCAGTGATGTAGGACTCGAGACCAGTCTCCAGACCTTTTTTGTGGTCTCGGTCTTGGTCTCAGTCTGAGCCATGGTGGTCTCAACTAGATCAGTGTGCTGTTCCTCAAGTGCAACGAACACTTATCTTGTCTTAAGTAGGCAGTTAACTGCTGAAAATGTCACACACTATGCATTTGTGAATAAATTATAAGTAAATTTTGCAATTGTCACTTGATAACCTCTTTAGAATCTTTATTCCTGAATGTGAAACACAGAGCTTAGGAATTAAGCATCATACAATATTGAATACATGCAAAAATTGCATTATGGTATCGGTTTCTGTCTCTGTCTCGAGACCGGTCTCGAGACCTTTTTTCCTGGTCTCGGTCTCGGTCGGTTTCGGCCATGGTGGTCTCGACTACATCACTAATAATAACCTTCACACTTTGTCGAAGAATATGTTAGTACTACCTTTATCTCAGGCTTTTTAGGCATTGCAAATGTACTTACTAAACTTTTGAACATCAATGTAGTATTTTCATATGACAATATTGTAAAAAAATGTCATAATAAAGAATAGTCGTACCAATAATTCAGGCATTATCTATAAAATTGGTTTAAACAATGTGTCTCTTTTAACACAGGACAGACGGGAAAGATTTGAACACTCGTGTAAAACAACATCAGTATTCCGTTAGAACGGGACAGTCGTCGAACGCCCTTTTTGTCCATTTGTCAGAATTGTCGCATTGCAGTGATTGGAATAATTCTTCAATGTTGTTTCACTCGAGCAACATTATTAATAGAAACATTCTTGAGTCTTATTATTCAATTTACAAACAATTTCAACCTCAGTCAGGGCATTTTTTGCTCGATCCTCTTATTTTGAATTCTTTCAGATCAGATTTAGATAAGAAAGGCAAGGCGCTAAAACTCTGGTACCTTTTCTATGTTGATTGTATGCTACCTCCTCCAATATTCTCTGCATCAATCACATAATTTTTGTTTTTCTTAATGAACTGTTTATACTGTCTTGATCTTGTTATTAATTTCAGTGCTCCTGAACATTAGACTAAAGCGCTTGAGCACTATTTTGCGTTTTAATTTTCCTTCGTGGTTATTTTTATCACATATTATATAAAATAATGAAGAACGCTTGCACTAACACTCTTTACTCACCAAACGTTTTCGAGAGTTTCACCTCTCATCTTCAGTGGACGTATGATAACTTAAAAGAACACAAACCGATTACATTCGAAAGTTAAAACTGGGACTTTAAAATATTCACAGGATTTCCCTATATTATGCAGTGCAAATAACAGCAGACATGATTGGGTAGAAGTTAATAATAGGGGAAATTTTTTTTTTTATTTGAAAAAAATAAAATGATAAATAAATTCCAAATAGCCTTTTATGGCATGAATAAATAAGTAGTTTTGGTAAGTAGAAAATTGTAAATAAATCTATAAATTTAGTTAAACATGGAACTAGTTCCTGTAGCGTATAGACTCATTATTATTATTATATTATTATTATTATTTATAGATATTTGGGCGATTAATTATATTAGCCGAAACCCATATTGGGCTCCAAATATATCTAACCTAACCTAACCTAAATTATCATTATCGATATAACAAATGAAAGGTCATTATTGAAGCTATTATATCAATACCATACAAAGAAATTAATATTATACATGAGAGATAAGAACTGACCAATCACGAGTAATGTGTCTTTAATCCGACATTACACACGAGAAATGAATAAACAATAGTAATGTACATTAATCCTAGATTTTTATTAGTATGCCATTATTAATCGAGATTTTAACTTGGTTTTAAACGAATTTACATTCACAATATTTTTTATATCAACATTTAAACCTCTTTTGGACCACTGGGTCGAATATGTACCGTTTCCCATCCACGCACTCATAACTTAACCCTACAAAAACTTCGGTCGTTAAGAGGTTAAATCATTCTATAGTTTCAATCCAATGAAAATGGATAATTTTTGAGATGAAGACAATCTAAATTGAGGTATAAGATGCTTTGATCTATTTCTGGTCTGATATGATTTCTAAGGTAATTACCCTAACCTACAAAAAAACCCACTTACATGTGGTTGAATGCTCTATTAAATGTCTCATAAGCAAGGATCACCTGAAGATCAAGGCCCCCACCTTCAATTACCAAATTATATCTTCGTTAAAACTAATGAAAATATCACGACTTAACCTAACCAATCGTCAAGGGCGTACAGTTGACCTAATCGGGCATTCAATTTAATTTATTATTATATTTGGTACTGTAAAGCAAAAAACAAGAATACATGGGGGCACTGATCTTCAGGTGATCCATAAACAATTTAATTTTTTTGATCACCTGAAGATCAGGGCCCCCATCCTTCTATAGTTAGCTTTATAAGGCTAACTAACGAAAATATCACGACCTAACCTAACCAATCGTCAAGGGCGTACAGTTGACCTAACGATTGGTTAGGTCGTGATATTTTCGTTAGTTAGCCTTATAAAGCTAACTAACGAAGGCTGGGGGCCCTGATCTTCAGGTGATCCAAAATTTGCACTGCATAATAAAATTAATAAATAATAATAAACTAATGAAATTTATCATTATCCTTGTTATTATCATTATTAATATCAATATAAAGAAATGTTGTAAATATTGTAAGATCCCCTTTTTAACTTTCAAATATAATCGGCTTGTATTATTTTTTAATTATGTCCGCTGAAGATGGGAGTTGAGACTACAGAAACATTTGGTTAATAAACAATGTTAGTCAAAGCGTTCGTATGCTGTAAATATTGTAAGATCCCATTTTTAACTTTCAAATATAATCGGCTTGTATTATTTTTTAATTATGTCCGCTGAAGATGGGAGTTGAGACTACAGAAACATTTGGTTAATAAACAATGTTAGTCCAAGCGTTCGTATGCTGTAAATATTGTAAGATCCCATTTTTAACTTTCAAATATAATCGGCTTGTATTATTTTTTAATTATGTCCGCTGAAGATGGGAGTTGAGACTACAGAAACATTTGGTTAATAAACAATGTTAGTCCAAGCGTTCGTATGCTGTAAATATTGTAAGAGCCCATTTTTAACTTTCAAATATAATCGGCTTGTATTATTTTTTAATTATGTCCGCTGAAGATGGGAGTTGAGACTACAGAAACATTTGCTTAATAAACAATGTTAGTCCAAGCGTTCGTCATTTTATTCATTTTGGAATTCCACTTCCCCAGGAACAAGCCTTTGACCAGAATTACGATGTAGTGGTTGGCGTCGCTGACTACGAATCCATCGGCCTCGGGATAGAGACCCGGTGATGACAGGCGGCGCCAAGCGAAACCCAGCTGTTTATCTTTCCACACAATAAAAAAATTGGTTAGTAGATAAATGGGTACCTTAGGTAGCATAGTGGTTAAGACGCTGGGCTGCTGGTTGGGCGTGGTTCGGATTCCACGTTAAACTGTACGTCTAAGGTGGAGTGACAAACTTGACCTTCGTCAGAATGAACAATTCGGGCGAAAGCTAAACCAAGGTTACATAACTTTGCTCCCTCAAACTTAAGCTTCATATAACTGATAATAATAATAATAATATCGAAAATGAGCATCCTGTGGCTCGATCAGTTACGGTGCCGCTTGGCAGTGTTGAAATTTCTCTGAGTCGTGCGTTCGAAACCCAGAGCTGGGTGGTTGTCTTTTCTGTATCTTACGTCGCGGCGAGACGGTGAGCCGGCCACCCTGTTTTAAATGACTGAGGCTAAGGTATCCCTGGTTTAGGCCCCTAACTCAAACTTCATGGGTATATGGAACATTGGACGTTACCTTCTTTATGATATAAAAAATCTCTACATTAATTCTTCCATTTAATTAAGAGAATGAGGAACAAAAACAAAAGGCTTTTAACGCAATGAATTCGAACGCAACTTTATTAAAACCCATTCTTATAGAATTACGTTGACAGAATTCTCTTCTTGGGATTCCTTTTCACTGCTCGAGAAAATGACTTGGAGCACCGAACTACTGGAAGAGAGAGAGAGAGAGAGAGAGAGAGAGAGAGAGAGAGAGAGAGAGAGAGAGATCTACCTTTCTTCAACTTTTGCCAAAGGTATGAGTGTAGTAACAATAGAAGGTGCCTGAACTCGAAGTAGCACCTATATATATATATATATATATATGTTTCCATGGCAACCATAAAAGTAAAGCGTAAGGGGGTGAGGGGAGTGCAACATTACAAGGTCATCCACGATTATAAGATTTCTGTTACCCATTTCGAAGTCACATTACTAACATATATTTCAATTTTGTCCTATTTACATAATGAATGAGGCGAAACTCGTTTAATTTGACTAAATGGGAAAGCAAAATGAACTGAATTATATTTTAATTAAAATTATTTTTCATAAAATGTTAACGTTAAAACTACAGTATTTGAAATTTTGGATTTTGATCTTTGAAAAGAATTTTTATATAAATATTATTATTACTATTATTATTATTATTATTATTATTATTATTATTATTATTATTTTTATATTATTATTATTATAATGAAGGGAGCTGAGCACGGCTTAAAACACTTTTATAGAATTTATAAAACTCTTTCATTTTTTTTACTGGTAGTCCTCGTTAGTGATTTCATTAATAAAACTGTACCGTGTACCTCTACACTTTCATTAGACCGCGTAATTCTAGTCTGAATTCGTAATACAGTATTCTTAAATATACCGAAGTTAATTAATAAACTAAAAATCGATAAAAGAATGAAAAAAATTATAAAAGAAGTATAAAAATGTTTTAATAAAGAAGTAAATTGTAAATAGGACCGCCACGATTTGCATTTTCATTTTTAATTTCATTCGTCTGAAACAAAAGCTATATTACTTTTTCATTGTGTGTATTCGTAATGTTTACTTTCGAAATTTACATACTGCAAAAAATTCAGTTCTTTCGTGTAGGATTTTTAAACAAGGTTTTGTAAATACTGTGTTTAAGTGGAATAACAAAACAGTAGAAAAATGAATACAGTAATTAAATTTTTTTTTAGCTTAGGAAAACAACGTTAAATATGATTTTTTTTTGTTCAGCCTTAAATTAAAAGGAAAAATGATTCCAGTATTTTTCATTTGAGTTTTAATTGTATCGCGTAGGATCTATAAATCAAGGCAAATATATTCAGAGTTTCAAAATGTTGATTATAAATAGTATCTTGTGAAATAGGCCCACATTTCCGGTTCTACAGGAACCTTGCAACATTTCAATTGACATCGCAATGTGTTTAAAGAAGGTAATTTATCTTATTTAACCTGTTATATACTTAATATTTTTTCGATTATAAGAATGGAAAATATTTTAAAAGGTTTTAAATTTTAATGTTTAATGTTAGAGTAGTACTTATTTGCTGAGGTTAAGATTAGCTAAATTGGGTCAAACTTTGAGATGTACTTAACATTAGTTTTTAAAATAAGTTTTTGAAAAGCTGGAAAATATCTTAAGTTATTTTTTATTTAAGTAGACTAAACTATAATCGTAGATAAAGTAGATAACGTAGATAAAGTAGATAATCGTAGATAAAGTAGATAATAACAGTTAAAGTAGTTTTTTTGCTTGCATTCAATATTCTTTTTGAATAAGTAAATGCTTTTTTGACTTTATTTTTTAAAGTTGCAATTATTAAGTTGAAGATTAAACTTTACTTTCATTTCCCGGCTTATTTTTAATCTCTTTAGGCCGCAAGATCTTTCCTGAAACTGAATATACTCCCAAACGAAAATCAGTAAAGATTCTTTTGTGGACGATAAATGGTTGCTAGCGGTGTTCATATAAGAGTTGTTGTTTATTAAAATTAAGTTATTAAGCAGTAAAAAATATGGACCTTTTTCAGTTTGTGTACCGTTTTTCATATAATTTATTTTTGAGAATATTTTTGTTAAAACTAACGAAAATATCACGACTTAACCTAACCAATTATCAAGATCGTACAGTTGATCTATTAGTAAATAGTAAATACTATTCCAAGAAACAAACAATGTTATAATTAATAATAGATCAACTGTACGCCCTTGATAATTGGTTAGGTTAAGTCGTGATATTTTCGTTAGTTTTAACAAAAATATTCTCAAAAATAAATTATATGAAAAACTGTACACAAACTGGAAAAGGTCCAAAAATATAAACAGCTGATTGTTCGCTTTAAAGTTTCAAAGAAACGAATACAAATTCACGTGAGCCTTACAGTGAAAACTTTAAGCGAACGACTTCAGACAAACATAATTAACTTTTGAACTGTAATTCTTAATTTGATAATTTATCCTGAAAAAAAATTGGAGTAGGAGCATAATTGTCAGTATACAAATATTTGAGAAATTTAGATTACATTTCGCTTTCATTCATTTTTTTAATACTTTACTACGATTTATATATACTGTATATAAAATATTTGCTAGCAACATTGCTACCAAAAGTTTTAGAACGTGTTCCATTTTCAGTGGTTACTTGTATCAGTTAGTTTTTCTTGTACTTCTAGAGTAGGGAAGAAGCAACCGTGTTTTTGATGTTTGATGGGGTTGTTTCACCTCCTTGCAACAACTAAGGTCGTATGATGGAAGGGACCTACAGCTTTACGTGGGATCCGAACCAGAGGTCGCTACATCATCTGGGCACAGAGGACGATCTCCCATCCCATCCCAACACGGAAAATTGTGTTGTTACGACATTGGGCACGACGCAGCCCACCATATTTTTGAACTTCCAAGGTTGTCAGCAACCGAATATAACCTTCACTGTTGATACAGGTACCTACTTTTGATCATTCTTTTTCGAACTGTATATGTTACAGTCAATGTCTAAAATCAGGCAATATGTAAACTGACTGGAATTTTATACAATTTGTTAAATGCTCGATTTACTTAAAACCTAATTAAACCTAACCTAGTCATAAACTTTTAGGCAACATATTAGAAAATATCAGTGGGCATACATACGGAGCATTACCAGAAAGGTTAGGTTAGATTATGTTAGGTTTTGTATGTATCACAATTTGGCACATTGCCTGAATTTCAGTCAATTAAAAATTGCCTAATTTTACATATTGACTGTAACATTTACATTTCAAAGGAGAACGTTAAATCTGAAATAACAGAACGGGTTAAATATCAGATTAACGACAATGAATTTTACATCTTACGTATTTTCCACATTAGGTAAGTTATTCACTATTAAATTAAGTTAGCTTAAGTTAGGTTAGGTTAGGTTTGGGTAATTATTTTGAATTCTTTAAAGAAAGTTAATTGTCGTGAATCTTAAATTTTACCCATCACAAAAACCAGCATAAAAAAGCCTATGCAAAAAGTATTTAGTCCTACACGTTTTGTCTATAAAATCAATAACATAGTCGAACAATGAAGCAATCTTATCATATAATTTACTACACCAATGAACTATAAGTTTCTTAAACATTCCCTCGTCATCCTTTCCAGAAACACTCGTCCAAAATACATTAAACGACGTTCCAAAAGAAAACCGCTAAATAATTTACGGCCTTCCATTTGTGAAAGAAAAGATATCATATTTACAAAGTAATACAAATGAATACAAATTACACCAAACAGCAACAGACCAGCTGGGTTCCTGCGAGGCTGTCTGTTTAAGGAAGAAAGCTAAAAGATATAAGCAAAGTTAAAGACAAGTGAAAGTTTTAAAGCAAAGCATAGAAGGAAGGTTGAAAAGAAGGAAAGAAATTTAAAGATAATAAATTTTTTTTAAGTAAAGAGGAGGGAATCAGAGTGAAAAGTCTACAATGTACTTTTATGTGCAAACAAATGCTTCCAATTAGGGGTTTAAGGCAAGATAAGCATCTAGTCTCTCTTTAAAGGACTCGACCGAAATACTTTGACCTATTTTAGCTGGCAATCCATTCCATAAATGAACTATATGATTGAAGAATTCATTAGAATTGAAATGTTTACCCACTAATTTGAATCCATTACCACGAATTCTATCTGCATTTCTGAAGAAGAAATATTTTTCGGCGTCGTTAGTATCAAAACCTTTAATAATTTTAAATACACTCATTAAATCTCCTCGAATTCGCCTTTTTACAAGTGATAATAAATTTAGCGTTTCTAAACGAGCAGTGCATGATTTGTTTCTAAGACCAGGAGTCATCCTAGTAGCCCGTCGCTGCGCTTTCTCCATTCTACGTTCTGTCGTAAATATGGGGACCAGAACTGAACGCAGTATTCCAAGTGGGGCGTAGTAAAGAACTATATAATGTTAGCATTGTTTTCTCCGACTTAAATTCAAATGATCTACCAAAAAATCCTAAGATTCTATTTGTTTTTCTAACCACTTCGATACATTGTTTACTCGGTTTAAGAGTGTCGGCAACAATAATATCTAAATCTTTCTCTTCCGTAACACTCGTTAGTGTCTTGTCGAGCATAAAATACATTTCTTTAACATTGTTTCTACCGATATGCAACGTTTTACATTTATCATATTTTAAAGTTCATTTGCCATATTTCTGTTCACTCGAGTAACTTATTAATAGCCTTTGGAATCTGAAAACGTTCTACCGCTGATTTTATTCGTCCCCCTTGTTTGGTATCATCCGCTAATTTTGAAGTTATTCTCTCAATTCCTATGTCGATGTTACTGATATAAATAATAAAAAGAACTGATCCATGAGGCACGCCGCTAGTTGCACTTTTCCAGTCAGACGCTTTGCCATTAATGACCACTCTTTGTTTACGTCCACTAAGCTATTAATACTCGTATATTTCGTCGAAATAGCTTTAAAAGTTCAAAAGTTATGACAATTTTCAAATTTGGCACAACTTTAACTGCATTTTCCGCCTTTTTTTAACTTTTGTCGTTTAGCCACTTCTTCCTGGAAGGGCATCATATAGTCACCTATGTTTTTAAGATTTATAAACTCGCTAAATACGTTTGAATTTAAAATAAATTTAGTTACAAATTAAAACTGATGATGGAAAGATGTCCCGAAACGTTTGGTAGCTAAAAGGACGTCAGGGCAAGTTCACCTACCGATACGTTATTGTGTATCAAATAAGACTTTCAGGATATTTGATACACAATCTGATCCCTAAAATTACACTTAAGAATAATAAATATTCAATACTGTAACAAAGTCATTTAATTTGCAAAAACAAATCTTCGATTTTAAAAAAAATTGTACTCTGACGACAAAATTTCAGAAGCTTTCAAAATGTGCAATAATTTACTATGGTACCTTTCCAATTCAATGTATTTTTTGTGAAACGTTAATAATAACGACAACGACAACGACAACGTTATCTGAAAGTTAACAATACAAAAAAGATTTAGAATTTTGCTTTTTTCACTTGACAATAAAATTAAGCAATTTCCTAATAACCAAAAAAAACTCGTTTATTTCTTCTTCAATAAGAAGAGATATTGATAAGAGATATTCATAAGGGATGTTCATAAGAGATGTTCATATGAGACTAAAACTAAGAATAATAAATTGATAAGTTCATAAAAGAATAAAAAGATGAATAAATTAATAAAATTATAAACAAACATTATTTAATCACATAAACATAACAGAAGAATGACAATATAAGGGGTTCCAAAAACCTTAGCCCCCCCCCATTTGCAGCTTACATGTTTACTTATATCGAAATAGTTTTTAGTGATCATAAAAATATAACGGGTGATCCAGATAAATGGGACCCATAAAAAAAAGCCAAATATTTTTAATATTTAATTCCTTTCATAAAAACTATATATCATTCGAAAGAGTAGAGTTACAAGTTTATTATGAAATATTTATTTTTTAAAAATGACTCCTTTCAAATGTGCTCCATTAGTTGCCAAGCATTCCAGTGTTCTCGCTTGTAAGTTCTGCATCACTTTTGCAAGAGTGTGCGGTGGTATGGCCTGTATCTCATTTGTGATGGCGGCCTTCAATTCTTGCAAGGTCGTTGGGTTATTTCTGTAGACCCTACTCTTTAAATATCCACAGAGATAATAATCTAAGGGAGAAAAATCCGGAGACCTTGCGGGCCATTCAACGTCTCCAAATCTTGAGATTAACTCGCCTGGAAACGTTTGACGCAAAACTGCCATGCAGTTCCTCGTGGTATGGCAGGTAGCTCCGTCTTGTTGGAACCAGTGGTTTTCTAGACAAAGATCTCTTAATTTAGGAATAAGGAAATCGGTCAACATTTTTTCGTAGCGATCACCATTTACAGTGACCGTGTTTCCGGTGGAATCCTCGAAAAAGTACGGCCCTATGATCTGAGATGCAGTAAGACCACACCAAACAGTTACACGCTGACTATGCAACGGGACTTCGGTAATATTCAATGGATTTTCTGTTGCCCAGAAACGACAATTTTGTTTGTTTACAGTTCCATTCAAGTGAAAATGGGCTTCGTCTGACATAATCAAAGTTGCTAGAAAATTGGTGGTGTCATTTACCTTCTGTTGGATCCATTGACAGAATTGTCGTCTTCGTGCGAAATCTCCATCGTTTAGTTGTTGCACTGTTTGAATTTTATATGGAAAGAGCATTAAATTTTGCTTGAATATACGGTGTGTTGTTGTTCCATATCCAACTCCTAACAGCTGAGAAGCACGTCTGATGCTTATGTTAGGATTATCCTGTACAATTTCATGAGTTCTGTTAATGATCTCGTCTATCCTTACTGTGCGCACTCTTCCAGTTGGTTTTCTTTTTCCAATGCTACCAGTTAGGGAAAAATTTCTGACACACCGACGGATTACTTTCTTAGAAGGTGATTTTGACATCTGAAAATTTGTCTTGAAAGATCTTTGAGCTGAAACTACACTTCTTCCATGCTCATAATATTGCTCAGTTATGAAACGCAGCTGTTCCACAGTCCATGCAGTCATCTTGAAGGGTTAGTTTTAACTAACACTTTTATTTTGTTTTGTATCTTATTTTGTCTTGTATTGTCAAACCTATACAATCATGTACAAACTTGTAACTATCCTCTTTCGAATGATGCGTATGATTTTATAAAAGGACTTATACTTTAAGAGTTACAGGGGTTTCTTTTGGGTCACATTTCTCTGGATCACCCTTTATAAATTCTTTATTTATTGCAGGTATTAAAATTACTCTAGCTGATAAAGTGATAATATAATGGCTTCTCAATTAATTGGTAATTCGGAGAGGCAACGTGTGATAGATCGCATACGAGCAATAACATTTCGGGAAGCTCGTGATGCTGGAGCCACCTTTATAACACGTTCATGGTTGCCAAAACGTTGCGAAGAAGTGAGGACTTCGTCAAAAGATATTGAATAAAACTTTGGATGAATGTGAAATGGATACAACCAAATCTGGGCGCCCAAATTTGCCACTCTCTCAGGAAACAAAGGACATCATTGAAAGCGGTACGCGTAAGCGGAGAAACAGCTGCGCTAAACTTTCTAGAGAGATCGAAGTGTTGAGAGAAAAGATCGTTAGTGGTGAGATCATTCGACTGTACCGTCATAGGCAAGGTTTAAAGCCTTGGCATGAACTTCCAAAGCCAAGAAAAACTCAACTTAACATCGATGACAGAATGTGGTTTGCCCATTATCTTGAAGATTGGGATGTGGATGATTTCATGCATTTAGCTGTCTCGGATGAATTTTTTGTTTACGTAACACGTCGGCCTAACTACCAAAATGATCGAGTGTGGGCCACAACACCAGATGAAATCGATGACAATGAACATTATCGCGAATTATTAAAAAGTCCAGACTGTGTTGGTGTGTTTGTTTTATTCACTGCAAAGAAGCTCATGTGGGTGCTGAAGCCAAATGGTCAGAGTTGGGATGGACAGTATTTTCGTGATATTATTCTATCCCGGCATGTCATTCCTTTTCTAAAAACCCAAACAATGTTATGACTGTCGATCAGGTCACACTTCTGCACGATAAGGCCCCCTGCTTTAAGGCATTAGCCACTCAGCAGTTGTTGCGGAACCATGAGATCGATTTCTTTGGAAATGAAGAATGGCCAGGAAATTCTCCTGACCTGAACGTCTGTGAACACATTGGATCAGTTATAAAGGACAAGGTTGAATGTCTCTTGTTTCAAGAACCTGCAGCAAATCGATTTTCGAAGGATACAATGACGCAACACATTGAAACTGTTTTAGCAAATTTGCGTAACGATCAAGATCTACTCACGTCACTTTTGGCAAGCTACCCAAAGCGAATTGAGGCTGTCTTGGAAGCCAATGGCGGGAACACCAAGTTTTAATTGTTTCTCATTAAATGCAGGATTAAATTCTCTTTTGTAAGGTATGTTTAGTTTTACTGTACCTCTAATGGTTTAAGCCATGGGCGGGGGGGCTAAGGTTTATTGGAGCCCCGCGTATATATATATATATATATATATACACACACACACACACACATAAATTTGTCGGAAAATATTAGGTAAAGAGAATAATTTCTGTTCTTGGAAATTAAGTCTAAAATTAAATTAAAATTATTGAAATTCACGTTTTGAAATTAAATAATATAAATTTTGACGAAGAAATTAAACCTCTGTATAACCAAGTATTACGCTATCTATTCAATCGTCAATGCATGTAGCTCATAAATATGCATACATACATACATGAACGTTATAAAATTACATTCGTCACTGAACTGGTTACACGATAAGCGAAATTTATGTAACACTGAAAACAATGAAGATTTCATCAGCCTTAGAATTCGGGAATGTCTTTTGCATAATGCATTGTCAAGTATTCAAGATGGCTTTTAAAGTAGATTTGAACTGAAGATGGATGATGCTTGTTTGATTAGAGGTGGAGGATTATTCTAAGTGAGGCGGCGATTTGTGACACTGCCATCCTACCAGCGCAAATGAGATCGTCTCATGCTTATTTGATTAGCGCGAGTTGTAGGATATCCGAAATCACAGTCCCGGACATTTCGGAGAAATGGAACGCTTCGATAATTAAAAACTGCAAGAATGAAATCACTAATCCCCCATATTGAATATGGAGATCTTTGAACATAGGAGAAATACAGATCATCCTGAAGAGGGAACATTGTCCCTGTATATAAAAGAGGGGATAGGTTTCAAGCAAAGCACTACAGACCTCTCTATAGACATTTACAGACATCTCCATTTTACCAAAATATTTGGGAGACTAGCTGGAGAGAAAATTTATGACTTTTGGAGATACAGGAAAGATTCTGTGGGAACTAGTACTGATTTTGATCAGGAAGGTCTTGTCTATCACAACTAATAGAACATTAGTTCAATATCATTGATGCACTTGAAAATAATGACAATTACGATGCAATATACAAGAATTTTGCTAAAGCATTCGACAAGTGTGACCACGGCATAATAGCGCATAAAAAGAAACATACGGGAATAACAGGCAAAGTGGGAAATAGATGTGTTGTATTATATGGAAACCCATTAGTTCACTAATGTTAAGCAAAATAATAATAATTATTATGGGTTTTCCCAAGAAGGATGTTTATAACTGAATAGCATCCTATTTCTCCCCATTTTGCGCAATCCTCTTTATCCCTTAAACACATGTAAGTCATGAAATAAGATGATAGCTAAGGAGAAGGCGATAAAGGACCGAGAAGGCATTCAGCCTTGAAGTCTTTGTAAGACACTTTATTACACTGGGCAACACGTATTTTATTGAATGATATCTGACACTTGATTCTAGGTAATTTGGGTGCGCTGAATACGAATTTCAACTCGGTTTGGCTCTATCAGGTCCTGATTCTTGTCGACAGCCTATGTGCCATTTTCCAGATTTTTCAAATTAGGACTAAAAAATTAAGTCATGTGTTAAATTTTTTTTTCAAGTTTCATGAATACAAGCAGTTCAAATTACAGTAAAATTACATTATAACGATAGAAATGACTTAAAATAAAAAACAAACAGATATGAAGCTTTCACTGTGGCAAAAATTTTCTTTTGTAAGACTTTCTAGCGCAGTGGTTCTTAACCGGGGGGGCGCGCCCCCCTAGAAACAGGAATTTCTCTAATTGTATTTGTTATTCTCTTAACGAGAGCATGGGCTAATATTGAGAAGTTATTGAGAATGTTATTTTGATTGAAGGGGGGCGTGGAGGGAAGGACCAATTCCTAGAGGGGGCATGGTAGTAAAAAGGTTAAGAACCACTGTTCTAGCGTATTTGCTTGTTGATGGCAGGTCTCTTTTCAAGCACCAGCAGTAATCAGCCATCATGTGGGAATCCCAGCGGCCTTGGTACCGTTCCTCCATAATTTTTATATCTTGGTGGAATCTCTCCCCTTGTTCGTCACTTACATCACCTAAATTACTTGGAAATTGGTCAAGATGGCTATTCAAAAAATGCATTTTTATGCTCATATTGCAACCTAACTCTTTGTAGTCCCTTAAAAGTTTTTTTACGATTTCTTCGTAGTTATCTGCCCTATAATTGCCTAAAAAGTTTTCTATCAAGTCCACGAATGAGAACCAGCCATTTTTTTCGCGTTCATTCATGACATTAGGAAAATTGCTGTCTTTAATCATTGTTCTTATTTGTGGACCGTCGAAAATTCCCGCCTTGATTTTTTCATAACTTAAACTTGGAAATTTTGAAGTTATGTATTTGAAACACTCGCCGTTCGTATCTAAAGCTTTTACATATTGTTTAATGAGGCCTAGTTTTATATGCAGAGGAGGAAATATGATTTTATCTCTGCTCACTAAAGGTGGATTAATTACGTTTTTTTCTCCGACAGTAAGTGATGTTCGTGCTGGCCAGATTTGTTTGAAATAATGTTCTTCCTTGGCTCTGCTGTCCCATAAGCAAAGGAAGCAGGGATATTTAGTATACCCTCCTTGTTGTCCTAGCAGAAAATTAACCATTTTTAAGTCAACACATATGATCCACTCGTGCTCCCTATATTTGATAAGATTTAAAACCTTTTCTATATGTTCATACTTTTCTTTTAATTTTGTTGAGTGCCCAATCGGTATCGAGCCGTATAGATTGCCATTTGCAACAACACACACTTAAGACTTCTTTTCGAACTGTCTAAAAACAAGCGCCAATCATTTGCATCGTAAGCTCACCCCCATCTTCTTTAACAAACCAACTATGTCGCAGCAATATACTAAACTATCCTCTGTTCTAAAATATTTAACAAGTTCTTCTCTCTTTTTCTGTAAAATGAAATGTATGTGTTTGAAGTAAGCAAGTTTTCTCTTTAAGTCTTGAAGCTAAAATTTCCGCAGCCTTTTTTGGCAAATTTAGATCCCTTACAAGATCATTCAACTCGGCCTGGTTAAACTTTTGCGGATCGTTTTGACTTTCAAATACGCTGGGGTCAAAATCGGTGTCTGACTCCTCAAAGTGCATAACAATATTTTCAGGAACATCTTCAACTAATTCTTGAGTTGGCAGACCCTTAAATTTTGGAATGGGGATCTCATTTGAATGTAGCACAGGTCGTATCGCGGTGTCGAAATTTGGGTACTCGATACAATGTTTATTTTTCTTAGTGAAGCCCGAAGTCTTGACAAAGCAAAGGTAGCAATCGGTCTCGTGGATAGTAGGCTCTCGCCACACCTGATATGGAAAAAAAATTGTAAAGCGTTAACAAAAGCGACGAGAGACTTGTTTTTATGAATTTTATCAAAAGTTATCACCCAAACATTTAACATTTTTATGTGTTTCAACCTTATGCAATATTTGAGATTCTTATAAACATTTTCTGTACATTTTTGTTTATGTACCTAAGTTACAATTACATTTAGGTAAGTTACAGTATACTAGTGATTAAATTACGTAGTTTTATGAAATCATAAACTTACCATCGGAACTCCAAAAGGTATTTTTGAATCCGAACCCTTCGTCCAATGTCGCAGTCTTTCAATGCATATAGTGCAGGCTTTATGTGGAGCCCACGATTTATCTTGGTCCCCCAGTTTTATGCCAAAATAAGCTAAGTAAGCTCTTTTTACGAAGTCAGTTATATTTGCTCGTTGATGTGGAAGTGTAAAATTTCCACATATATAACAGAAGGAATCAGGGTTGTTTTTGCATTTGAACTTTCTAGTGCTTGATGACATATTGCTTGATTGTTCTGCCAATTTGTAAAGGTATTTAAAGCCCTTAATTCATATAAATTTAAGAAAATCTGAAATATAAACACAAAAATTAGTTTAAATAGGTACTTATTATGAAATAGGTACTTACAATCTATGAAATTAAACTAGAAACACGGATGAGTAGGTACAATATAAATTACGTCTAATTAAATCAACTATATTAAATCACGATGACAAAATTACTCACTAAATCATATGCCAATTCAAAATTATGTTAATGCCCAAACTTAATTAACTAACTCAACTGACTGACTGACTGACTGACTGATTGAATTGACTGATTAACTCTGGAAACGAGTCGCTTTTATATATTTTAGTTGTCCCTCTAGAATACTCTACAGAGAACAGGAACGCTCGAGAAAATTTTAGAATTCTATGATATTTTTAGCTTAATTTACTAATATTAAAATGGGTTAAAAATGACAAAATTAAAAATATTTTTAGGGTGTTACATATAAAAATATACATAATACAACAATACCATAACAATAGGTACAAATACCTAGATAAAATCCTAGTTGCATAATGTGTAACTGCAAAAAGACAGCGAGTATTGAGAAAAAAACCTTTTTATGATACGACGACGAAAGAGGAGGGGTGTTGAGCAAAATCAGGACCTGATAGAGCAAAACCGAGTAAACATTCGTGCTCAGCGCACCCAAATTACCTAGAACTAACTGTCAAATCTAATTCAATAGACAAAAAGTTGAAATTTGTTCCCCAGTGTTATCATTATAATAATAACACTGGCCAACAAAATGAAACTTTCTTTTCTCATCACAAACATGATCACACTTTTCTTAATGCATTCTTCGCGCTGATTCCGAATCTGGTTTTCTTTTTTTTCTAGCACGTATAGTTATATAGATACACTGGTTTTGATATTTTTAAGTTTTTGATATTGCTATAAGAAAATTTATGGTTGTATAGATCAGTGGTTCCCAACCGGTTTTGGCTTATGGCCCCCTTAGGAACCTTATTTTTTCCTGTGGCCCCCATAAGCATTATTTTCAGTAGGTAATATGCAGATTTAACTCTATTTTACAAAATAACATTTTCCTGTGGCCCCCTTCAAATGTGCCATGGCCCCCAGGGAGCCATATGGCCCCCGGTTGGGAAACACTGGTATAGATCACACTTAGGAATGCTAAACAACAAATACATCATATACCTTATTCAATGTACTTATAAATAAAGAATATATACATTATTTTATTAAAAGCGCTGTGAGTGTGATTTCCTTTTGTAAATTTGGCCTGGATTGTCACGATACAGCATCCAACAATGGTCCGCCATCATGCTTTCATTCCAATATCCTTGGTAGCGCTTCTCCATCATCTGAATATCTTGATGGAAGCGCTCTCCTTGCTCGTCACTCACTGCACCAAGGTTTTCAGGAAAGAAATCTAAGTGGGAATGCAGGAAGTGAATTTTTAACGACATTCGACACTCCATTTCTTTGAAGGCATCAAGGAGGTTCTTGACTCCATCCTTATACGCAGGTGACTTGTTGCTTCCAAGAAAGTTTTCACATATCCATTTGAACGCCAGCCAAGCCTTCAATTCCAGCGGACTTAGGACTTTTTCAAATTCAGTGTCATTCAAAACCTCCCTTATTTGTGGCCCAACAAAAATTCCTTCCTTCAATTTTGCTGCAGTAACCTTCGGAAATTTCCTTGAAAGGTATTGGAACCCTACAGAATTGACTTTACCCATTGCTTTAACAAAATTCTTCATTAAACCAAGTTTAATGTGAAGAGGTGGCAGATAGATCTTTTGGGGATCCACTAAAGGGACAGACTGGACATTGCTTATCCCTGGGACATATGTATACCTAAGTGGCCAGTCACTTTTGGTGTAATGTTCTATAGTGGCGCGACTGTCCCACAGGCAAAGGAAACAACAAAATTTTGTGAATCCTGACTGCATACCCATAAGCATTCCTATAACTTTTAGATCTCCACAAACATTCCATTGATGACTGTCGTATTTGATTGCCTTAAGTAGTATATCCATATTGTCATATGTCTCTTTTAGATGGACGGAATGGGCAATGGGGATGGATGGCATTATATTACCATTATGCAAAAGAACTGCTTTCAGGCTTCTCTGCGACGAATCAATAAAGAGGCGCCACTCAGATGCCACATACGTCTGAGATATGGCTGTAAATAGTCCATTGATGTCATGGCAATAACAGAGAGGACCGTCTACTGAAAAGAATGCTGTTAATTCAAAATTCCGCTTTCGGTAGTAACTAATACGAACATTGTTCTCAAGTAAATTGTTCTCCTTTAGTCTTGAGGCGAGAAGCTCTGATTTCTCTTTAGACAGCGATAAGTCTCTAACAAGATCATTCAACTGTCCTTGGGTTAACTTTTTAGGCTCTAAATGTCTACCTTCAAAAGTGTACTCTGGTTCTGTAGATGGTCCGGAAACGCCAGTTGCACCTTTATCACTTTCCATGTCATCTATGATAGAATCTAGCCTATCACTTGGGGGAATTGGAATGGGCAATGTTTCATCATGTTTTACTGGTCTACGTGCTGAATCCAAGTTTGGATATACAATCTGGTGTTTGTTCTTGGCAGAAAACCCCATTAAGTTCACACTACAAAAATAACAGTCTTCATGATGATCTCTCGGCTCCCTCCATATCATAGGTATGGCAAATGGCATTGAAACTTTCTTTTTGTTAAGCCAATCACGTAATCCATTTGAACAGCCAGAACAGATTTGATGTGGCGCCCATGGTTTATCTTGGGCACCTAGATGGCAACCAAAGTATAGCTTGTATATTTTCTTAATGTCGGTTGTAATACTTCGTCGCTGTGTTTTAGTTGTCAACTGGCCGCATACGAAACAGAACTTGTCGGGGTCATTCTTACATTGTCGAGGCATGTTGACTGACCTGAGCAAACTATAAATTAAAAAAAAATGTACACCAACTTGACACAACAAGTTCTTGGACTGGACTGATCTTTTGACACACAAAGCACGGCGTTGTTGCCTGAATCACAATGCTGCTAGACGTAAAAGCTCACACCTGAAATACATAAGATGTATAATTAAGATAATTGAAATAAATAAGATGAATAAACTAAAAAAACACAATAAAATAAACGCAATCAAATGTTGAAATATTAGTATTTTGCCTATTTAAAATGTTTAAATCTGTGTAGTTATATAAGTTATATGCCTTCATCTTGAAAACTATACGTGCTAGAAACAATCTGAATTCAGTTTTGGAATCAGCGTGAAACATGCTATCCAGCCACCACAAAGTTTACTCTGATGAAAAATCTTTGTTGACCAGTGTAATTGTCCTTCCATTTCTTGTTTGTTAATCGCTTTAATCTCCATTTTTTAGATTGATTTGCAACTTTATCGAAATTTCTTAATTCTAATAAACCAATTATAAGAAATTCTATTGATCGATCCTACCTTTAAAATTTATATTTGGCTGAGGAACGAATTCCAAGACTCCAAAAGGATATGAAAGCGTCATCCTAGCTTGGAAGAAAAAAAACGGACTGTGAGGAAAAGTTTAAAAATTTAAGATAAATTTAATTATGAATCGGCGAATTAACATCAATCATTAACGATTAACAACAAAGATCCGAGAAGAAAAACAACAACACACCATTCAATTAAAAAAACCCTAATAATATATATTTTTTTCAATATTTAATTATAATGTCAGACGCCATACGGGATTTCTTCGCTCCACACCCCTCCATCATCTTCGTTTCAAAAGAAACTAAAGGTAAGAATTCTATTGTTATCACCATTTCGAAGAGTGATTCAATATTGAAGATTTATAGCAACTGCTAAAATAATATTTGTTGAAGAAACAGTTTGAGAAGATAGAGAAGATACTTTCGTCAACTCGTTTACGCTATGTCTACTACGGTTGAAATGGGACAAGACATCGATTAACGGTTGAAATTGGAGATGACAACTTTCGACTACGAGATTGGAAGAGACAACTTTCGACTACGAGATTGGAAGATACAACTTTCGACTACGAGATTGGAAGAGACAACTTTCGACTACGAGATTGGAAGAGAACTTTCGACTACGAGATTGGAAGATACAACTTTCGACTACGAGATTGGAAGAGACAACTTTCGACTACGAGATTGGAAGAGACAACTTTCGACTACGAGATTGGAAGAGACAACTTTCGACTACGAGTTTGGAAGAGACAACTTTCGACTACGAGATTGGAAGAGACAACTTTCGACTACGAGATTGGAAGAGACAACTTTCGACTATGAGATTGGAGGAGACAACATCTGACGACTACTAGACTATTTTCTTCGCTGGAGATACATGGAGAAAGTCCGAGACCTGAGATTGGGAACGACAATGACTACAACGAGATCGGTTGCATATTCACTTGGTTCCCATGTACTACACTATTTTTCATACAAGATAAGCGGTAATTTGGATGACGAGAGGGTGTTTTAATCCACATACCCGCGTATACTATATAAAACTTTGCCAAAGTAAAGGCTCCGATAAAGCCAAATAATTAAAGTCATATTACACAAAAATTCATCCGATTAAGGACTATGGATTATATTTTTGTCATCAGTTTCCTGAAAATTTGCACTAAGATTTAAGGTAATTTTTCCCTGTTATGTTGATGAATTTTAATAATGTTTATTAAATTTGTTTATCATTAAATTAAGAAGGTGAAATGTGAGCCTTTGACTGCGTCAAATAATTAAATAACCGTTTGTATGATTTACATATTAATGGTAGTCTACAGGGTGTTCCATTTAAATGAAACCATAGGGAGTAATTAATAATGTCTTTTTTTTCCAGATTTATGAAGGTAAACATAATAAAGTTAATAATAAGGTAAAAAAAGGTAAAGGTAATAAAGGTAAGGTAAGGTAATAAAGATAATAAAGGTAAATAAAGGTACCAATATCCTCTCCAATCTTTATTAATCCCTATGGTTCCATTTAAATGGGAGTAATAAAGATTGGAAAGGATATTGGTACCGTTATTACCTTTATTTACCTTTATTAACTTTACCTTTATTGCTTTATTATTACCTTTTTACGTTTACTCTCACAAATCTGGAAAAAAAAGGACATTATTAATTACTCCCTATGGTTTCATTTAAATGGAACACCCTGTAGAACGATTAGATTATCAACGTTTGGTGTCCAAGCTTTAAAATATAAATAATATAAATAAAATAGATGTTAATTATAATAGAAGGACGTCGAGGGAGAAGCGGAGTGTTGATTATAATAGACGGTCCGATATAAAGAAATATTAGAGAAAATGAGTGTGATAGATACAGTGATTTTTATGATGAAAGGTTTCATAATGATTGTAATGACAATTTATAATGTAAGAGATGAGGGAAAACCAAATAGAGGAAGAAGGATTTTTCACATGATAGATACAGATATAGGAATGATAGAAACAATAGATATATTTCTAAAAACAGTAACAGATATAAATATAATTATTATTATTATTATTATTATTATTATTATTATTATAGGTACAATGATGATGAATAAATTGGTAGCGATATTGATGAAATATGTGATTTCACTCAAAAGATAATTAATAAAAATCAGAGAACGTTGAACGGGATAATTTTTGGATGAATTACTTTTCTTAAAGAATTAAACAAAGTCAGTTGTGTTTGTGCTTGTAATATATTATGAACGTGAATTAGGCATTGTAGAGAATGTTGATTACGTAATTATAAATGCTGCCTATGTAGGAGAGGAGGGGCGACAAGCTTGACCTTCGTGAAATGAGGAATCATCGCGCGGAACCTTTGAAAGGTTGAAAGGTAAAAGATGTAGTGAATAACTTGAATGTTGAATGTGAGATATAGTATATTTCAAGTGTTGATTGTAAGATGTGTGAAATGTACGAAATTAAAGAGAAATTTAACAGAGATGTTTCAAATGTTTCTGAGAATGTTTGCGATGTTGAGAATTTTTTTAATGATGAATTAGGAATTGTGCAGCCTTTTGAATACATAACTATATATATATATATATATGTGTGTGTGTGTGTACCAAAGCTGGGCACTTGCGGCACTTTTTGCGGTACTGCGGTACTACCGCACTACGAAACCGGTACCGCATAACGCAGTACCGCAAAGGATCGCTGAAAGTACCGCAGTACCGCTACCGCATTCAAATTTCCCGCGGTACTTTCCGCGGTACCGACAAACACGACTTTTCAAAAAATTAACACTTTTTTTGAAGTAAACCTTATTACAGGAGTACAGTAAGACGAATGCTGCGTGTGTTGCATCAGCCTAACTCTAGACACGTTAAGTTTTCGTTCAGAACATGTTACGTTGCCATCCTATCACAACGCCTCAGTGCAGTGCTTGCTTTTGAGCCGGTTGCACGTGTGTTACATTTCTGTGACAAAGATCGATTTTTAGCCATTATGGCAGAAAGTTCAGGTGCGAAATCGCCGATATGCAATTTCTGAAAATATGTGCTATTACTTGTGTTGTTCTTGTGTGCATTGAACAGTTTTTACATAAAATTTAGTGATAAAATATTGGCGAATGGCAATGGCGAATGTTCACCTGTGCTGTGAAAAGAATAAAAAAAAAATTCAAATGTTTTAGCAAAACTGATAGTTTATCATTAGAAAGAATTCGTTGATAGGTAGACATTTTGAATGGTTTTATAGTACCGCAGTACCGCAGTACCGCGAACGCACCAGGGGGACCTGAAAAAGTACCGCAGTACCGCGTAACGCACTGGGCATGCTGAGGTACCGCAGTACCGCGTAACGCACCCCAAAGTTTGGTACCGCGCCCACCACTGGTGTGTACATACTACATACATCCATATACATATACTCGTATAATAAATAATAAATAATAAATATAAAATAAATAATAAACAATAAATTATTTGACGAATGACTTTGAAAATAAGTTCACAGTTAAATTGAAAGATTATTTCAAGGTATAATTTTATGCTGTGTAAATAATACAAAATATCACTTGAGTTTGACAAAAATTTTGAGTATGAATTAGAGGGATTACAAATGGCTGATTGCACGTCTGTCACTGTTTCATAATATGTTGAAACATTCTTTACAATGTGATGATCCTGAAGAGTACCAGGATAATTTTCAAGTTGTGTTTGAAATGGAAATTGATTCCATTGGAAGTGGATAAGATTCTGAAGTTAGTAAAATAGAAATAAAAAAAATTACAGGAAAAATTATGGCGTTTTTATTATTTTCAAATATGTTATTTATTTATTTTTATAATAATAGCATAAACAGATATCGGAAAAGGCAAGAAAATGATTTTGAATTTAAAATAGATTTTAATGACAGTTATTAATTTGGTATAAAATAAATATAACAAATTTAATAACTCTGATATTAAAGTTTATCTTAATTTGAAAATAATTTATGTACTTTTAAGTACATTTAAGTACTATTTTATGTACAGTACTAGTATCTCTCACAGAAATAGGGTATCGGTTTGATTATGGTAAAATTTTGGATAATAATAATGATCAACAAACTCATTATAAATGACTGGGGAAATTTTAATTAAAAATACTTTTAATTACGTAATATTTTATGGGTAAGAAATAATTTTTAAAATAGAGCAAATGCGTGTTTAGAGAATTCTTATATCTTTCGTACATTCAGGATGAAAATTCAATATTTAATACGAGAATGAATGAAAAAGTAATTTAATTTTAAAGCAGAAACTCTGAATATCAAAATAGGAAATCTTACCGTAATATTTGTGTTTTCCGACTGAAAGACGAATAAAATTAAAGTACCAAACTAAGCTTCAAAATGCAAAAAAATTCACTTATCATACCAAACTAAGCTTCAAAATATACAAAACTGTTCGAGGGAAGCCTCTTCATCGTTATTAAAACCCTTTAAGGACGGAATTTTTTGTAGGGTTAATTTATGAATGCGTTTATTTGAAACTTTACCAATTTGTACCAGTCGTCGTGTAAGGGTTAAAAATTTCTATTATAATCATATTATATTTATATTATACGCGTATTATTTACATTCACAAATTGATATAAATTTTAATTCTTTAAGAATATACGTAAAATTGTTAACATATTAAATTATTTTCACTCATTTTTATTGCATGTAACTTAACTATGTTAAAATTCATCAGGATTAACATTAACAAAGCATTTAAATACGTTTGAAATTAATAAGAATAAGAAAGCTTCCATAATTTTCCTGTAGTTAGGAGGTATTTAGGGGGGGAGGGTAGTTAGAGGGTATTCAGGAGGTAGTTAGATGGGGGTAGTTATGGGTATTTAGGAAGGGTAGTTAGGGGGTAGTTAAAAGGTATTTAGGCATGTAGTTAGAGGAGGTAGTTACGGGGTAGTTAGAGGAGGTAGTTACGAGATAGTTAGAGGGGCTATTTAAGGGTATTAGGGAGCGGTAGTTAGGGCATATTTATGGATTTTACTTAGTGAAATTTCATGTAATTTGATTATTAGAGAAGCTGAGTCAGAACATATAAAGAATGGGAATAATTAGGAATAAAATGGGAATTAAAAGTGGAATTTTAATAACTTTAATGATTTATTTTAAAATAAGTCTTCTTGTAAACATAAAAAAAAACATTCAGAAAATTTACATCCTGTTTACATTTTAAAAGGTCTCGAACCTTGCTCATTGTTATTATGTAATAAAAAATTTCCAAGACTCCTATCCTATCTATAGAACTTTTAATAATGTGTTAAAATTCTAAGTAAAACGTATTAAGAAATTGGAAATTCCAATTATTAATTATCATTAATAGTTTTCTTAACTGTCACCAACAAGAACATATGAGGGCCTCCTAGGAAGAAGTGGCTAAGCGACAAAAGTTAAAATACCACCAGAAAACGCAGTACATTTTTTTATCAATTTGAAAGTGCCATAACTTTTGAACTTTTGAAAATATTTTAACAAAATAGCTTCAAAAGTTCAAACGTTATGGCACTTTCAAATTTAGCACTACTTTAACTGAGTTTTCTCACGTTTTTTTCAACTCTTGTCGCTTAGCCACTTCTTCCTAGGATTATCTCATATAATATAAATATAAATGAATTTAAGGATTAGCTTATTGACATTCCCATTATTGTTTCGCAAACTTGCATTTATTTTTCTTAGTTATATTTAAAAATAAAATTATTCATAAATTAATTAGAATTAAAATATTAAATTAAAATTTGAGGAAATTAAAATTTAACAATTCAAACCTTAAAATTTAATATTGTGGTAGATTTCGTAAGAAGGTTGGATAGAGAAGTTTTGGTCGGAAATGATAAGAGATAATACAGAGGGTTGACAAAAGTAAATAGACATCACAATGATTGTCCTCAAGAACAAATGGGAAACCGCATCAGTGGAATACCAGAACGTGAGAACGTGTATCAGCTTCACACAATTCAGAGGAGAAAGAAACACGATTGTAAATATAGTGATTTAGTAAATCTATTATTATCTATTGACTTTTATTATCAAGTCTAAAGCTATAATAAAAAAAAACCCAAAGTGTCTATTTACTTTTGTCAACCCTCTATAGAATAATATACAGGGTGTACATAAAGTCAGGATCTATTTTTGTGAAGCACTTGGAAATTATATGGAATTCAATCATAAAATGATAAAGTGGTAACATTTATTAAATAATTAAGAGTAGGATTCGACGTGACGCCCATCAGTATCCCTGCACAGCTCAAATCGTTCCGCAGCATTTCTAAACACATTCTGGAGCATTTGCGGGGTTATGTTATCTGCAGCAGTTCGTATACGTGTACGTAAGTTTTCAAGACTCGTAATCTTTGTCTGATAGACGTGCGATTTGATAAAGCCCCATGCAAAGAAATCTAAAGGGGTTAAATCTGATGATCTCGCTGGCCAAGGTCTTTTGTTGCTTCCACGTCCGATCCAGCGATTTGGAAAACGTCCACTTAGATAATCCTGAACAATTTTGGCATAGTGACAAGGAGCACCATCATGTTGATAGACGACGGGGATAGGATTGTTAGTACCATCGTCTATCAACATGATGGTGCTCCTTGTCACTATGCCAAAATTGTTCAGGATTATCTAAATGGACGTTTTCCAAATCGCTGGATCGGACGCGGAAGCAACAGACCTTGTGAAGCGAGATGACCAGATTTAACCCCTTTAGATTTCTTTGCATGGGGCTTTATCGAGTCGCACGTCTATCAGACGAAGATTACGAGTCTTGAAAACTTACGTACACGTATACGAACTGCTGCAGATAACATAACCCCGCAAATGCTCCAGAATGTGTTTAGAAATGCTGCGGAACGATTTGAGATGTGCAGGGATACAGAGCCACATTAAACTTTGATCTACCCGTAACTCGATACAGTTTTGCCAGTGTACCTAACTCTGCGAGGCTGCCAAAAGATTAATGGCTACATGGGCTAATTAATGGCTACATGGGCTAAATTCATTGCGGGAGACATATCAATTACTTTGTGTACTGCGTCCTCAGCTCTAAATTTGTCCGATGAGTCAACCACGCATTATGACGTCATCAATTTTTCCTATCCCACTACCAGACGCAGACACAAATTCGGCAAGGTAATACTAACTTGCCGAATTGTGTCTCTGAGGATATAAATAGAATATGACTCATCATAGAGAAATGAAAAATTTGAAATTTTTTTTTTATTTCTTTATTGTTTTATACCATACAGCTTAACATAAAATACAAAACGATTAACATATGTAAATGCATACTCATTTTTTTGAGATCCGTCAGGTGTATATTTACCAACATAAATACGACCTAATGGTTTAGCTAAATCATTGGTTGATATCTTAATTAAAGTATTAGGGAATTGGGCAGTTACTTGTTTACCTAAATCACACACATGCTTCAGTCTACGATACATTCTAAACTCCTTAAAAGGTGAGAACCATTTTGTTCTGGGATGATTCATTACTTGCTCTGCACTATGTGTGGAATCAAGATTAGGTTCAAACAAAACACAATGGGGAACAATTAAATATGGAGATGGAGATATCCCTACATTAGGTCTCTCTATCTTTTCCCTACCATCTTTCTTACGACTTAATGAATCTTCATGATTAATAACATATCCAGACATATTCATTTCGGGAATACTATGAAAAGATACACCCGTTACTTGATAATAATTAAATTTTAAAATAGTTGATTTAGCATCCTTAGTTAAAAGATCCAAACTCAATGTATAATATCCATCAGCATTAACATTAAAAGTATTTTTAGATAAATAAACAAATTTCATTGAAGCTGTAAATATCTTCTCCTTTGAACGCCATTTGACTTTCCTTCGAGGAACATACTCCCTTTTTCGAGGAACAAACTTCCTTCTTCGATACATCTTGACCAGTAAATAATACACGTCACTCCGATGCAATTCCAATGAAGAGAATGAAGTTTAAACAATTTGTGGGTCTATTTATAGATTCTGATTACGTCATGTTATGACAAGAATCCTATCCCCTTAGAATCAACATGATGGTGCTCCTTGTCACTATGCCAAAATTGTTCAGGATTATCTAAATGGACGTTTTCCAAATCGCTGGATCGGACGCGGAAGCAACAGACCTTGGCCAGCGAGATCACCAGATTTAACCCCTTTAGATTTCTTTGCATGGGGCTTTATCAAATCGCGCGTCTATCAGACGAAGATTACGAGTCTTGAAAACTTACGTACACGTATACGAACTGCTGCAGATAACATAACCCCGCAAATGCTCCAGAATGTGTTTAGAAATGCTGCGGAACGATTTGAGCTGTGCAGGGATACTGATGGGCGTCACGTCGAACCCTACTCTTAATTATTTAATAAATGTTACCACTTTATCATTTTATGATTGAATTCCATATAATTTCCAAGTGTTTCACAAAAATAGATCCTGACTTTATGTACACCCTGTATAATAGAATAAAAATTGTTATTTATCTACGAACAACCGAAATAATAATAATGATTGGGGTTCTTTAACCTCCTTCGCAACATCTAAGGTCATATAACAGTGGGGACCTACAGCTTTACGACGTGGGATCCAAACCACGGTGAACAGCCGAAAATATAATATATATATATATTTTGCAGGGTTGTGAATGATCAACACGATTCTCGGAACGTACAACCGCTGCTGCTATGTATTAGTTTCTATGTGTTTCATGGGGCAGTGCCACTTTTCAAGAATGCCAGGCACTAATGGAATATGAAGAGACCTATGAAGAGTATTGTATGAATTTTACGAAATCACAGAATTCAGGCAAATGGAATATTAACTCGAGGAGTCTCGCTAAAAGAGAGTAAAAACCGAACTTTGAAATTTAAAAAAAATCTAATATACACACACACACGTGAATATAAATATATTATTTAAATATAAAATATAAATATAAAAATAACTCGATGCCACGTCGATTGGAGACCGTAATCAGGGTTAAATGTGAACGAACTAAATACTAAGACTCGGAGTTAAGAAGTCTTTGATAAAAGGTTTTAATATATTGGCAGTAATCAATAAACATAAGGAATTTATTCTATGTTTTGTGAAACCTGACAATATTTTGGTATGTCGCTATACATTAACTTTTCACTAGTTAATAAGATCTTTGTTATACTGTTTTTTTTTTAAAATGGCACACAGAGGTGTTTTTATCATAATGACGTCACAGATACTCTATATTCCTCATAAAAGTGTATAAAATAAAGGTATTATCAAGGTCCAGAGCGCATTTGAGACAGTATTCTATTTTTTTTGTCCAGAGTTGCATAAATGTATATGTATTAGGGTGATTCAAAAAAGTCAGTTTTTTTTTTAATTGTTCAACCTGTATTTTTGTTCCCTATGACAAAAAAGTAGTGTATGCCAAATTTGGTGAATTTTAAATAAAATTTACTATGTGCTACCAGGCGTCAAAGTTTCCCTCTTTTTCAATTTGTTTGTTTTTACAACTTATGATTTTATGTTTAATTGTTTATATTTCAGAATTTTTAATTAATGGTTTATATACTAGCTTGCTTTTAATTGTTGCTTGGAACTCGTAATTTTGATACCAATTAATCGATTATGGAAGCTAGGCCTAACTCATCATCACCCAGTTGCTCATTTGGGAGAAGTTCTACAAGAAAAGAAACTGAAGTATGGCTAATTGGGCAGCCCTCTGCAGTACTAAAAACATCCGTATTACCATCAGAGAAGGAAATGATGGCCCTCTTCATGCACTACAGAAATATTAAAAAGCAAGACATTAGAGAATCATGCTGCTCTACTGCAGATGATGTGCTAGCAGTTTGGAAAAAAAGCAGGAATACCAGCAAAACAAAGAATACATGTAGTAGATAAAATTCAAGGAATACTGAAGGAATGACAGCTGCTTAAGAAAAACAAGCAAACAAATTGAAAGATCACAAAATTTAAATAATAAAGAAGAAAAATGGAAAGATAAACTGGAAAACTTATTTGACATTGCTCATGAGAATGCTATGCAGCTTATAAAAATAGAAGATGATAAGAAATTCTTGAAAATGCAACGTGAGAAAGGACGGCATGGAAAAATGGGTACCATTGATAAGGCTGTTGCTAAAAAAGAGCAAAGAGCAGCAGAAAAGCAACAACGTTATGAAAAGAGGAAAGCAGAAGAAGAGATCAAAAGAAAGAAGAGTGAAGAGGCTGTCATACTCACCAGTACATCATCAGAATCAGAGGAGTAAAAGTGATGAATCTGGTTTCTGTGCTGCACAACCTTCAACATGGAAAAGTAAGGTTGGCAAACGTAGAAAATTGTTTGATGATAAATTATAAGGAAGTCTTGATGTTGCAAAATTGAGTGACAGAAATGCGTCTCTTTTTAATGCAAACAATCAGACATCGCTTGAATGGGACATCTGCGAACAAATAAAATGCATGTGTTTCAATACAACGGCAGCCAATACTGGTCCTAGAAATGGTGCAGCTATTCTTCTAGAACAAAAATTCGACAACGATTTATTGTGGCTGGCATGTCGACACCATATATTTGAAATTATGCTGGAAGCTGTTGTTTCAAAGTCTTTATCACCATCTTCTGGCCCAGATATAGTCCTTTTTAAGAAGTTCAGAGAAAAATGGTCAAGCATTAATAAGGAGGACTACGAGACAGCATTATCAGATCCAGATATCTATGAAAATATTCATGACATCAATGACATAATTATATTCGCAACAAATCAACTAGATACATTCCAACCAAGAGACGATTACCTAGAACTATTGCAGTTAACAATTATTTTTTTGGGAGGTGAACCAAAAGGTGGAATCAAATTTAAACATCCAGCGGGACTTCATCGGGCTAGGTAGATGGCCAAAATTACATATTCATTAAAAATTTTTATGTTCAAATCTCAGCTCAAAATTTCAGTAAAAGACAAAAAAGGACCAAAAGACATCTGTCTATTTGCTACTCGGTTATATGTAAAGGCATGGTTTACAGCTCCTGTGCCATCTTGCGCTCCTCGTCTTGTTCTGGAATTATTACAGAATCTTGTAGTCTACAAACAAATAAATGACACAATTGCATTTGTTGCTATTAAAAAACTGATAGGTCACCTCTGGTACCTATCAGAAGAACTGGTAGCCTTGGCCTTTTATGATGATGAAGTGCCTACTGAAACGAAAAACAAAATTGTAAAGGCCTTGCAAAATACAACAGAAACTCTTCCTGCAAAACGGGCTTTTCTAGATCCTGCACTTATTCCTGCACTTATTTAGTTCAAAATGTTTACTCAAAGATGCTAAAGAATGGCACAATGATGAAGAGTATAACTCCGCTAAGAAATCTATCAAACAGTGGAAAGCCGTGAATGATATAGCGGAAAGAGGAGTAAAATTAATGGATGAATATAATAAAATACTAACACATGACGAAGATCAAAAACAATTCTTGCTACAAGTAGTGAAAAACTACAGGGCTGCTTACCCTGATAGAAAGAAAGAAACATTGATGAAGTAAGGACAGCTAATGTCTCAAATATCATGCTAGTTTAATTAGGCATGCTTGTGGTTATGGTAGGACCTACGGAGGAGCTTTCCACATTAAAAAAAAGCAATGCGCCTTGTACTGTACCCCCTGGGTGGTGTGGAAAAATTTGACAGTTTGAGTCGTTCTGTCAATTTTTAATTGCTGGTAGCAACCCCTAAAAATTAAAAATTTGCTAAAATATTTTAGGATAGTTGTTTTTATGCTGAAATGAACCATTTAAAGGGTTGAACACATCAAAATATAAAAAAATTTTTTTTGCCCCCATATTTGAATCACCCTAATATGTATGTATATATATTTAATAATAATAATAATAATAATAATAATAATAATAATTAATAATAATGATAATAATTATTATTATACTAATAAAAGCATTTTAATATTTAAATTATCATAGATAAGAAATAAATGAAATGAGTTCTAATTTTTTCCCCTTTATTGCTCTTTGTATTTCCCCTCAATTCTCTTTTGCTTTACTAATTTTTTTTTGCTTTAACTATTTAATATATTTAAATTTTAAATAACTTTTAATCAGTTAAAAAATTAAAAAGATTCATTTAGAAAATTTCTTTATACTCTATATACATTTAATTAATAATACAGCAATTATTTTAAGGAAATAAAGAAAGTGGTTGGTAGATAAATGGGTACCCTAGGTGGCCTAGTGGTTAAGACGCTGGGTTGCTGATGGGGCTTGGTTCGGATTCCACGTTAAACTGTAGGTCTAAGGTGGAGTGAAAAGCTTGACCTTCGTCCGAATGAACAATTCGGGCGGAAGCTAACCAAAGGTAAAGGTATTTAAAATCAAGATTTGAAATCAAGATCTGAACTTAAGATCTGAACTCAAGATCTGAACTCAAGATTTGAACTCAAGATTTGAACTCACGATCTAAACTCAAGATCTGAACTGAAGATCTGAACTCAAGAAATTTATTTTTAATTATTTAATTATTTAATTACAGTGAATTTAATTATTTTAATAAATTAAATTAACATTTTAATTTTTTTTTTTATAAATTTACTTAAATATTTTATATTTTATATATTTTTTCAATTACTTTGAATTATTTTGAGTTTTTAGGTACACGATTAATTATTTTGGTTATTCTCATATACCAAATTAATTATTTCACATTAATTTTTAAATTATTGGGTGAATTCTTCAATTAAATTTATTATTTATTCTTGTGTTATGTGTTTAATTTCGAATCTTTTTCTTTTTAGAATTAATTATTATTATTATTTTAGCTTGAAATAATAAATTAAGAATTATTTAAATGTTAATTAATAATTAATTTCATTTCATTTAATTTAAAAACATCGTTTTTCTAAAAAGGATAGGATTTAATTTATGTGGAAACCCATTACTTCACTAACGTCAAGTAAAATTATTATTATTATTATTATTATTATTATTGGTTTTTCCAAGAAGGATGTTTATAACTGAATAGCATCCTATTTCCCCCCATTTTGTGCAATCCTCTTTTACCCCTTAAACACGTATAAATCATGAAATAAGGTGAGAGCTAAGGAGAAGGCGATAAAGGACCGAGAAGTCATTCAGCCTTGAAGTCTTTGTAAGACATTTTATTATCATTATAATAATAATTGTCTTTCCAATTCTTGTTTGTTAATTGCTTTAATCGCCATTTTCTTCTATTGATTTGCAACTTTATCGAAATTTCTTTATTCTAATAAACCAATTATAAGAAATTCTATTGATCGAGTCTACCCTTAAAATTTATATTTGGCCTGAGCAATGAATCTTAAGACTCTAGGTCTAGGACATAGATTCCCAATCTCTTTTTCACTCAGTTCTTCCCTGGTAGACCTGAAGCTAATAATTTCGCCCTTCCTCTCAACCCAAAATAAAAATAGACTAAAAAGATACACATTTTAGAATTAGTGGTTTATTTTACCTTATAAATAATAGAAATAGATAATAAAATGTTGATAAACACATGAATGAGAAAGCCGAGCTTGTTTTCTTTTGATTAAATCATTATTAATGCGAGGCTCATTACAGCTGAGAGAGGCTTCAACATCCGGTTCTACAGGGTGTCCCGTAAGTCTGGACCCATAGGGAAAAATAATAAAATTACAAAATAGTCCAAAAATTTATTTATAATATATTTTTTTATTATTTTTATTATTATTTTTATTATTTTTTTATTATGATCTTACTCCGCTGGAGTTTTATTTGTGGGGCCACTTGAAAGCCAAAGTGTACGAGGTCAAACTTCAGAACATTTTCCACCTTAAAGCACGCATTGTGGAGGCGTGTCAAGAAATTTCTGCGACTGTGATTCAGAAAGTGCTGTCGCAGTGGAGATTACGTCTTCAACTATGTGTGCGACACAACGGCGGACACTTTGAACAGATTATGTAATAAATTTTTGGACTATTTTTTAATTTTATTATTTTTCCCTATGGGTCCAGACTTACGGGACACCCTGTACATTCAATCTGTTTCTGAGTTTCGTTTTAATAACACCAATTTGGCTAAATGTAGCCTCACATTTCCATGTTGTTGGGAAAGCTACAAACACTGAAATCGCTTCTTTAGAAAGGAGAGGATATTGCTGCAAACGGCGTATCCAGAATTCAGAAAGAGACAGTTCTTTGAATTCAACCTGCAGAGTTGAATCCGCTCGGAGAACTATGAACTCTTTCTTCATTTTAAAGTCATCATCATGAATTATTATTATTATTATTATTTATTTATTATTTATTATATATTAATTTTATTATTATTAAATAATATTTGAAGCTCCATTTCCCACCTTGAAAATCGTCAAATTTCCCCTCCCTCCCTCTGCTCTAGGGACAAGGAAACGTCATAGTCTGGAAGAAAAACCGGATTGTGAGGAAAAATGTCAGAACTAAAGAAAAACTTAACACTTTGACCGCCATGTTGGTCACGTGTGTCCAACATAGCTGATAAATAATGTGTATGAAATATACGTGGTAGTCAAAGCGTTAATTAATTATGAATTAACATCGATCATTAATGATTAAGAACATGGATCAGAGAAGAAGAAAACAGTAAAACATAATTCAAGTAATAAAAAGAACGTAATAATTTCTTTTAGTATTTAAAAGATATATAATTTAATAATAAAAAAATGTCAGCAAGTTGTTAAAATTCAAGGAATATCATCGTCATCAGAATCGGAAGTGCGTAGTTCACTACCACAAGGAATAGTATTAGTTCCTCCTATTCATTTTCATGCTAACAGACATACACAGCGAAGTAACCGACAATAGTATAGTAACGTCCTTTGCTAACTAAACAAAAGTCAGCGGAAAAATTAGAAACGCAGAGGATAAGGAAGCCTTATAGACGGGCACAGACAGAATATACATATGGTCAGAAGACAACAATATGAAATTTAACACCGAAAATTCTCAGCTCTTAAGATATGGAAGAAGTGAGAAACTTAAAGAAATAGAATATTATGCCTCAAATAGACAGGAAATTCAGAGGAACGTAAGAACAGAAGTTTTAGGAATTATAATGACTGACGATGCGAAGTTTGAAACAAAAAAAAAAAGTAATGATAAATAAAGCAAAGAAAATTACTGGATAGATACTGAGAACCTTCAAAAGAAAGGACAAGAGAGTAATGATAACCCCTGCTGAAAACAACACTGACCGTACCAAAATTGAAATACGATTCAGTCTTGACGTTTCCATGTAAAAGAAAAATCAATAAACTGGAAGAATTCCAAAGAAATTTCACAGCCAAGATCAATGATAATGATTGGTTCTGTTTAACCTCCTTCGCAACATCTAAGATCATATGACGGAGGGTACCTACAGCTTTACGTGGGATCCGAACCACGAGTCACTACATAATCTGGACACGGAGGACGGTCTTCCATCCAACTACTACCCAGACCCAATGTCGCTTAACTTCACTGATCAACGGGAAGCGGTGTTACGACATTGGCTACGACGTAGCCCCCAAGATCAATGACTACATAGAAATCAATTACTGGGAAAGGCTACGCACATTAAATCTATATTTTCTGGAAAGAAGAAGAGGCATGTACACCATAATATATGCACAATGTAAGAACTGTACACTGCAAGAACTGTACACTCTAGAAAAGTGTAACTCACTTTCATATTAGCCAATGCGTGTTATTCTACTTGCAACAAAAAAAAATGTTCTAAAAGAAAACATCAGTTTGAACATTTCTTTTATTTCTAATATACTATTTTTGTAAATATAATTAAAATAAGTTTTCATATGAGACGGGAATTATGGGACACCCTGTATACTTCGAAAGAGATAATATATTTATATTTAAAATGTTAAAAGAATTAAGTTTATAGAGTAAGTAGGTGCTTCTAAGAAATGTTGATAACATATTTGACAGTAAATCTTACAAAGCGTAATTGAGATCCATTCCTAATTGATTCCTATTAAATGCTGTCAGTTGCATTATTGATGTAACATTGAAGAAAATTAAATTAATCCCACGCTGAAACTATATAACATTATGAGATCTTCGATATATCACCAAAATGAGATTCGCTCTCTCTCTCTCTGAGAGCTTTAACTGGTATTAATAAATAGGTCTTGCATTTGAATTAGCTCAGATTGGAGTATATAAAACTGCGCATTAAAATTAATTTTTTGTTTTATGTTGACCAGAATTTTGTTTGGTTGATGAAAATGAACTAAAAAGAGGAAAACCAACCACTACTCGTGCGCAGTGGATTAACATGCTTATTTTTCAACTTTAATATCATTTTATAAATAAAGAAAATAGTGCCATGTACGCTAACTAGATTTTATATATTTCGTACGGGAGTATACTTCTGTATGGGATACATACTGTCAATAGAAAACATTCCACAGAGTTCCAAGTTCCAAGGTCCTGAGACCGAGAGTGGAGCAGGTAGAAGATGAAGGACCTGTTGCTCCTAATCTATTTTGTCTTCGCTTCTATACGATTTGGGACCAAAGTTTGTCCGGAGTGGGGGTTTGGAGGTTGATGTTTCGAGTCCGTGTTGGTGATCTGGCGAGGTTGAAGTCTTTAGAGGTTCCTTTAAGGTTGAAGTCTTGAAGGAATCTCTTCTTCTTTTTTTTTTTTACTTGTTTGGTCAAGACTAACTTTAACTTAAACAGAGGAATGAGAACGTTATTAACTCTTTCGTTGTGGAGTAACTAAATAGTGTTTGCCCGAAATCCGAAATTTGACGTAGCTGCGTCGTACGTGAATAGGTTAACAATCATTTCACTTTTATTACAGTATATTGATCTCGTGCATGTAAGGTACAACTTCAATGACTGAATACCCTTTTTTACAGCTATTGCTATATACAGTGTATATATATATATATATGCGTGTGTGTGTGTGTGTGTGTGTAAAGAGAGAGAGAGAGAGAGAGAGAGAGAGAGAGAGAGAGAGAGAGAGAGAGAGAGATACCTATCGAAGAAACTTTGTTGATTCCAAGTTAAGAAGTTAAGTGCCAAATCTTGCACTCTGTTGAGCGTTTAATTAAGACAAATTTTGACCATTTCTTGATAGTGTCTTTGACAGAAAAAGATCTTCAACGAAAACTCATTTCAGCTTTTATGAAAAATATAAATACAATCTTCAAACGATGATAATTTGACGATTCAAGAGTCGTTTTGTACATTAGGTTTAATAACCGTATTTGAAAATTGTCGAAATTTCAGGTTAAAATTGACACGTTTAAAATATATATGAGGGACGTATACTCATTTTATCAACACTAACTAGTTAATTTAACCTAACCTAAGGTATGCTAACGTAACATAACTTAATCGAACCTACAATAACTTGTCGATTAAATACCACGTTCGTCTGATATACGAGGCAAATTTCACCGAAAGAGTGAAAGAAGTACAACGTAAAAGATTAAAATTCACGTTAGAAAGCCACACCACCTGTGGACAATGTCGAGAACTAGTTTCGCAAGAAAGTTCGCCTAAAATTTTTCTTTAAAACATAAAAAATTACGGAGCAAGTGTAGTTTACGTCCCCCTGATGCAAAAGGGAACACAAACTACACTCGGTCAAAGTTGGGGAACGTAAACTACACTAGGATCTTTCGGAGACATTTTTTAAATGAATCCATCAAATAAAACGTTAAAAGTAACGAAAATATTACGACTTAACCTAACCAATCGTCATATTGACGATTGGTTAGGTTAAGTCGTAATATTTTCGTTAGTTTTAATGTTTTATTTGATTAGGTATACGCGGACAAAGTTGGGGAAGCAAACTACACTAGGATAATGTAGGGGAACGTAAACTACACTAGGCACCACAGGGGGACGTAAACTACACTTGCTCAAAATTACGAATCAGTTATTATTGGGTTTCGTTTTGAAAATTTTATCAGTCACCAAAAAAAAAAAAATATTCAAAGAAATACAGATTATCCCCAATTTGTAATTTTTTATGCTTTTTTAAATTGTTAGATTTCTCGGCGAATTATTTTTCCGAAAATATACATTTATATGTTTATTAAGAAAAAAAAAATATTTAAAACAGGCAAAGAAAATTAGAAAAAATATAATGGATTACATCTTGACAGACTGAAATTGCATGAATTACATTCATAATGTCTTGATAAGCTAAGTTGTTTGAAAATTAAATAATACATTTACGGAAAGAAGGAAGTTTGCCGAAAAATAAAAAAAAAGAATTAAATAAAAAAAGAACAGTTATTTACTAATTAGTAATATATTAGTGCTTTTTTCTGTCCTTTTTTTTTTTTTTTTGCAGAAAACTGAAATTCCAAAATTAAAAAAAAAAAAAATTACTAAATTACTAATTAGGTTTTCTTATCTTAATTTTCGGCGAATTTCTTTCCATAACTATATATATATATATGGAGGTTTTTCTGAAGTTATGTTAATTTCATTTAAAACTTTACCTATTTTCAACATATGCTGACTAAAACAAACCTCTGCTTTGTCATTAATTTTAAGCCAAACTGTAATTCTTTACCAATCAATCTTGTGGTCTTCATTATGGATATGGTTAAAGATGGCACTTCTTTAATCATAGATTCAAATACTATTCTTTTGCTCTTTATATTTCCCTCCCGGGTATTTCCTCGTTAGACCAATATAAACTTTGTTACAGCCCTTAAAAAGAATTTCATATATAATTCTTTTATTTGAAATAGAATTATATATACTTCAATAAATACATTCATACGAATTATTATAATTAAAGAGG
Source organism: Bathynomus jamesi (assembly GCA_023014485.1). Taxonomy (NCBI): domain Eukaryota; kingdom Metazoa; phylum Arthropoda; class Malacostraca; order Isopoda; family Cirolanidae; genus Bathynomus; species Bathynomus jamesi. The sequence continues at coordinate 123,361 of JAJOZX010008441.1, read as the reverse complement.
ACAGTAAAACCTTACAGTTTAAACAGAACCCTAACCTGCTCAAAACAATTAAACTGTAAAACAGAACTTATTGGAATTAAATAATTTCCTAGTTTTAGAACCTCTAAAAAGGTTTTTGTAAACGTCTTCGAAAGTTAGCGAGAGTAATTTCATGATAGCAATGGTGTAGACCAGAGGTCACCAACCTTTTTTTTGTTCACCGCCCACTTTTACGATTTTTTGAAAATTAAAAAAGCTTATCGCCCACCTTAGATCAAAAAGAATAAATCAACATAATCGATAAAATAAATAATGAAATAAATGTTTAATTACCTTTAATGTGAGCCCACCAGTGGGCGCTACCGCCCAGGTTGGTGACCCCTGGTGTAGACCATTTTTGCAAATAAATTCAATTTCGTCATCAGTGAATTCCGAAGTAGTTGATCCTAAAGCTGTGTTTGTGTGTGTGTGTGTGTGTGTGTGTGTGTGTGTAGAGAGAGAGAGAGAGAGAGAGAGAGAGAGAGAGAGAGAGAGAGAGAACGTTATGAAACAGTACATATAATATATAATATATTTTATTCGTAGGTTTTCTGTAAATCCTAAAGCGTAGGATAAAAAAGGTAATTTATTTTCCTGTTCATTTTCCACTGTAAAATGTATCTGTTGTACTGTAATCGCTATTTGATCCATTCTTAGGAGATAATCCAAAGGGATCAATTTCTCCAGACCACCAACAAAAAGTGCTTCATAAATGGAAGGTATATTTGTAATTAAAATTATAGCAAAACTAACAACAATAAATGTATGTGGTAAAAATACCATGTATAGATCCATGAGCAACATAGTGTTCTCGCAATTGACTCTCTCTCCCCACCACAAGAAATCACACACACATACACATATGTAAAGAACGACGCTTGTATAGAAGAACGTTCCGCACAAGATGAGGAGGGAGAACGAACAAATGAAAAATTTGTTCGTTCTCCCTCCTCATCTTGTGCTGAACGTTCTTCTATACAAGCGTCGTTCTTTACATTAATTATACTGTGTGTTGTTTGCAGTTAAATGTATACACACACACACACACACACACACACACACACATATATATATATATATATATATATATATATATACAGGGTGTCCGTAAGTCTGGACCCATAGGGAAAAATAATAAAATTACAAAATAGTCCAAAAATTTATTACATAATCTTTCAAAGTGTCCGCCGTTGTGTCGCACACATAGTTGAAGACGCAATCTCGACTGCGACAGCACTTTCTGAATCACAGTCGCAGAAATTTCTTGACACGCCTCCACAATGCGTGCTTTAAGGTGAAAATGTTCTGAAGTTTGACCTCGTACACTTTGGCTTTCAAGTGGCCCCACAAATAAAACTCCAGCGGAGTAAGATCATATAAAAATAATAAAAATAATAATAAAAAAAATGTATATTATATATAAATAAATTTTTGGACTATTTTGTAATTTATTATTTTTCCCTATGGGTCCAGACTTACGGGACACCCTGTATATAATATATATATATATATATATATATTATAACCTAAATTTAGTTCTTAACGCACAAACCATATTCGGAGCAATAACAAAAACATAGTTTTGTCACTGTTTAAAAGCTCTTGGAAACGATCCATAGGAATAGTCGCAAATAGGGGAGAACGCATTATGCAGCCTTCATCACCGTGTGTTCTTTAGTTTCATTCAATGCACTGAAGTTTTTCGACGATCTCATTTGAATTTACTAATGAAGATCCAGAATTTTTCCAATTATGAGAAAATAAAAAGGTTAACAGCAGCTTTGAAGCTGTAAATGCTGTACAACCGGACTATAATGTTACAGGATGTAAAGGGAAACTCATGAACATTGGTGATTTTTATTCAAATTTTAATTTTTTTCTCTGGTTTACAAAGTGATCCAAAAATATTCATGCCTAATTTGTTTGTCATATGTATTTGCAGGGAACGGAAACTGCATAATGAAGATTAGTTTTTTGGAAAGAGTAGTAATGAAATTTTTTTTAAATTATAAAACCATCAGACGTTCAGCTTTAGAAACTGACATAAAATACTTTATCATTCAACGAATTCTCAAGAAGAACCTTAAAAGGAAATCATGTAAAATCTATAGATAGTGCAAGTGCATAAATTACGGCACGTGATGAGGATCAAAACCAAAGAGTAAAATTATACAAAGTTCCAAGTCGTTTTGCACTTGAGGTCCGACAGCTCTTAAATCACCTTTTATGATCGTTGGATTGGTAGGCGCAGACAAACTCATTGACCCTAGTTAATTCTTTTCTGTGAGGTTATGTGAACCCCAAAATGTTTGCAACAAAGCTTTGAATTTTCTCTTATTTAGGAGGACGCATAATCGCTGTTATTCGGAGAATTTCTACAGAAACATTGTCCAGGTGCTGATCAAGTTATGTTCTGTTGGCTAAATTGCATTGAAATTGATGGAGCACTTATGGAAGTGGCCTCAAGGTTAGAAAACATTTAGAATGTATTGTAATTATCTCTTTTGCAAACATAATTCCAGGATTGGTTTGAATAATGATATATTTTTTCTTCGTGCGTTTTCTTTGTTTTACAAATATAATGTTATAATGTTATAATGTTTCAGACCAACAAAGACCCTAGGATCCACTCATGGCTGGTCTACCTAACTGTGTTTGTAATTGTGTAATTGCGCATGTCCTCCGTGGTGGCGGAGGGGACCTACAATTTTATGTGGGTTCCGAACCACAAAAGCCTTAAGTTTACTACTTTTAACTATATTCAATCTCTCAACATATGCGTCTAATCGATTTTTAAACATGTTTATAGACGTGCTACTAAATTACTTCTACCGGCAAGTTATTCCAACTATTTAATATTCTATGCGTAAAAAAGTTTTTGGCAACTGTTGTCTCGAACCTTCTACTTCTATCTCTATTCATAATTTTTTAAAACCTTGATTAGATCACCCCTTATCCTCCTAGTCTCGTGTGTTGTCAATTTTAACTCCTTAAGCCTATCCTCGTACGACTTTGACCTAAGCGCCGGAATCATCTTAGTTGCTCGCCTTTGAACTCTTTCGATTTTGTCTATATCTTTGTGCATATGCGGATTCCAAATTGGATCACGTACTCCAAATGGGGTCTAACTAATGATTTATAAAGAGGAACAATAATATCGCGCGATTTGTACTCAAATTCCTAGCTATAAAACTTAGCACTATGTTCGCTTTATTGACCGCTGCTGTACTTTGTTTCACCACTTTTAGATCACCAGTGACTATAACTCTTAAATCTTTTCCTGTTCTACGCTTGCCAACTCCTTCCCTGACATACTATACGCAAAGTTACCGTTACGCGAGCA
>JAJOZX010008441.1:87500-115000 GCA_023014485.1 Bathynomus jamesi | reverse complement strand
AATACAATAAAATATTAAAATTTTTATCAAAATGTTTAAATGGTTTTACTTTGAAGGGATTGGAAACAATTCCACAGTTGCCCAAACTTTATTTTAAAAATTCTATTTCCGACGAGGAAAGTATTTAGAATTCTATACAAAATTCAACAATTTGAAATAAAATAATTTACCGTCATTACATGCACAACATATATATATGTATATATAATAATATCATGCATGGACGCGCATGATTTTGCATAATGCAAAATTACACGCACCAGAATTTGAGTCCATTACCCTTTCAATAGCACCCTCATCTACTCAACAGGTGTTGTTATCTATTTGTCTTGAAGTGTTTTGGAGTCCTTATTATTCTGTGGAATTTTTCATCGTTCAACTTCATATTATTGTCTTCCGCCTACTTGAATAGTGTTTCAATGCCATTTTGTAATTTTGTAACTTTAGCTTAAATTATCAACCAATTTTAAAAATTGGTTGTATAACATCTCTGTTTAAGGGGGTTGATCCTGCACTCGCAACCAATTACTGGCCGGTTTGTTCATTATTATCTGTATTCAGTAAAATTTTTTAAAAATTGTAAAAGTTTATCTCGAAATCAATATGGCTTTCTTAAAATTAAAACAACGAAAATAACTATTAATAAATCTTATGGAAAGTACACATATCGCTGAGGAGAGAAAATAAGTAATTAGTTCTGTATTTATAGATTTGAATAAAGCCTATCATGTAAGACCATAATATGCTACTTTTAAAACAGTCAGTGATTGATTTAAAAGTTATATGTCCAATAGATATCAATTTGTATCAGTTAAAAAGGTCTGTTCAACTAAAACGATTGTTAAACATGGTGTACCCCAGGGTTGAGTTTTGGGTCCTCTGTTATTTATATTATAATTAATGATCTTCCACGCTCTTCTGGTGTATTTAACTTCAAAATGTTTGCATACGATACAAATGTCTTTTTTATGCAAAGATGTTAATTCAGCTAAGGACATATTTAAGTCAAATTTAGCGAAGTAATGTATTAGTTGATCTCCAACAATTTCCAAATACCAGTAAAACAAATTTTATGATTTTTACTAATAAACAAAATGCGTATCTTGATGAACTAAATGTTCATAAAATTGGTGTAACAAACTTTTTTGGTGTAATGCTAGACAAGAATTTGCAGTGGAATGACCATGTAAATTGCATCTCGAAAAAAAATTCCAGTAGCGTTGCTATAATGTTTAAATTTAGCCATGTAGTTAGTCCCTAAACAGGTTTTATTAACTCTGTATTAGACCCTTGTTCTTCCTTATATACTATACTGTATATAAGAGACATCAACTGAATGAGGGTGAAGAAACTGCGGAGCTGGTACAACACACTTACCCTCTTAGAAGCTGTTTTAGAGAGAATATATGTGGTGTTTTCCAGGAAAGATCGCGAGAAAAGGAAACACCAAGAATGTTAAAAGAAGAGGAAGGATTAAGTTGTGTATTGTTGACGTTAAAGGGATAGTTGTGGGAAGATTGTGACGAGTAAACAGATGAAGAAACTGAGTTTTTGAAGCATTGAAAGCCACAAGGTTTTCTCTGCCTCAATCAGAGATAGTAGAAAGATCAGAAGTCAGGTGCACCATAGCCGTCCGACGCGAATCATTGAGTGACTGTTGAGAGAGATGTTTTGTGAAGCGGGTGGAAAAGTGAAAAGTGGAATTATCAGCACAGGAGTGGATAGGACAGGAAGTGCGACTTAGAAGATCATTAATAAATAAAAGGAAGAGAATGGGTGACAGGACAGAACGCTGAGGAGCACCACTATTAATAGCTTTAGGAGAAGAACAGTGGTCATTTAGGGCGTCCCTTGCGGAACCCATACTGACGATCTGAAAGCATATTGTGAGAAGAGAGATGTTTAAGATTCTTCCTATTAAGGATAGATTTAAAAACTTTACTGTAGAAATGCAAAAAATCAAGGCATTTGGACGATAGTTCGAGGGTTGAGAGCGGTCGCCTTTCTTTAGGACAGGATGAATGAAAGCGAACTTCCAGCAGATAGGAAAAGTATCAGATGAAAGAGAAAGAGTTTGCCTGGCAGGGTGTCAGCACAGAAGCACAGTTCTTGAAGTGAAGTTGAGCTCAAATAGGGCAGAAAAAAAATCTTTAAAAGAAGTTCTAATGTCAGACATAATTAAGTCGGAGTGAGGAAGAAATGGAAGAACAGCACTAGAATCGTGCAGGGTTGAGTTGGAGGCGAAAGTATGAGGGAAAAATTCAGCTTTATCACCAGAAGAGACTGCAACTGAACCATCGGAATGGAAAAGAGGAGGGAAAGAAGAAATAAAGTTGTTGTAGAGGTTGTTGGCTAGCTGCCAGAAAAAGCGAGAAGAATTAAAACTAGATATGGTTTTACACTTTTATCTGATGAAGGAATTTTTGGCGAGTAGAAGAACAGATTTTGTACGATTCCGGGCAGAAATATAGGGTGAGTGAAAGTCATGAATTGGATGGCGACGGTACCTTCTGAAAGCCTCCTCTCTGTTGCGGAGAACATTAAAACAAGCGATATTAAACCAAGGGTTTTTTGCATTAGTAGTGGGTAAACAATATGGAATGCATGCCTCCGTGCCCGAGAGAATTACTTCCATGATGCGCTCAGCGCACTCGAAGGTGCCGCGCAACGGAAGCAGTAATCATTCCATGGGAGATCAAAGAAGTACTGCCGAAGGGCCTCCCAATCAACAGCGCCAAAGTAACAAAGGCTCCTCCTTTTCAGAGGATCCAAAGGCCGAACTGGAGCGATAGGACAGAAAACAGATATGAGATTGTGGTCGGAGGAGCCGAACGGAGAAAAAACTTGAGAGAGAATGAGGATGAGTAGTGATTAGTGGTGAAAAATAAAACCAGAATGTTGGCCTATCTCCAAGACGATGGGGGATACGAGTAGGGTGCTATACAATCTGAGCTAGGTATTCAGGAGAGCGAAGTTGTAAGCTAGTTCACCAGAGATGTCATTCACTGTCTTATGTAAAAGCTTATGACGATAACGACAAGAACATGAAATCTAACAGCTACTTTGTCTCGACCAACGCTTTGGAAATCCAGTTCTATTATCCTTTAGAACAATGGTGGGGAACCTTTATTGTGTGGAGGGCAAATTTCAACTAAAATACTCTCTACCGGGCAAATTGCAGTTTTAAAAATAGTTTAAGACATAATTAAGATGTAAATACTGTATGTCTTTAAATAATTAAACTGTCCGCGGGTGGGAAGTTCTCCATCCCTGTTTCAGAAAATGGAAGAAAGGAGAGTTACAAAGAAAGAAATTCGAGGTATTCCTCTTCTACATGAACGTGAGAGACAAACTTATCCTAAAATTTCTTCCTTTACCCTCTGTAGAAATTTTTTAAGACTTGTATATTTATAATCATATTTAACTTTTTAGTTCAAGGGAAAACTCTAAAATATTCTCATCTTAGGAAACATATTGAATTATGATGAAAGTTTATAAAACAACTGTGAGTCTCACAGATTATAACTATCTCGAGGACAAAAATGAACTTATTGGAGATAAAGCTATAAAGTACAGAATAACTGGATAAAAAAAAAGTTGTCAGATTTTAACAGAAAAAAACCCTGACAAATGTAGATTTAACAATTTTTAATTTATGAAACGGGAATCTTTCAAAACTTGCGCCTAAAACTCTCTCTATAGCTGAAAGACAGATTGAAATTCAATTCTCTCTATGCTACTGTTGGACTCTAATTCTGAAAGCTTTTTTACTCTTTGAAGAAACTTTCCTTAAAATTGAATGAACGGACAATATGTAAAATGAGAAGTGTGATTCACAGATTCTTGTCAAACTTGAACATTTTTATTTTATCTTCATCTTATAATTGAAACCGATTTAAAAAAATCTCGTATTTTCGAAGGCTGAAATAGATTACCGAAAGCGGTAGTTTTCAAAGGTTTTGGGTTGCGAACTCCTTAGATGTTGACTTATTATTTATGTATCCATCCCTTACTTTACCAATCATATTTTACCCTGTATCAATTATTTGTGCCACAATATTATATGTAATTTAATATTATAAATTTAATATTATAATAATTAAAATGAACACAATTTTTAATATATTTAATTCTGGCTTTTAAGACTAAGATATTATTAATTACTTAATCTGCTTGAAGTAATTATTCTTGTAGCATTGGAGCATCTCTGAAGCGGGTTGGTAGGCCTAGTAGGACTTATGTGTATGTGTCAAAATAGGCATGTCCGTGATAACCTTTTAATACGTATTCTTAATCCTACCTCTAATTTAATAAAGTCTTAACTTTTTAGAAGTTAAACCTTCTACGTAAACTCAGGTGTGTATATACACCTCAGAACCTCACTATGTAATCAAATTAGGTAATCAAATGGGAACAGTCTCCCGCAGTTTGTGGCTAGATGACCCACTCCCTCTTTTGCTATAACACTATAATTCCTTTTTGTGCAAATAAAGAAATGTAGTTTTACTCGAGATTTTTTTCTGTTGCGTCACGTGCCCATTGTTTCCTTATGGGTCACATACCCCCAGTGTGAGAACCGGTGGTCTGAAGAATCTTTCAAAAGATAAATCTATGAGCTAAAATGATAGAAACGTTAAATTATTCGGATTCACCACACGAAAATACAGTAAAAAGCATTAAATAATGAAGCAAAATCTGAACAGGTTAAAGGGCATATACTGTAAAATCTTCTAAATCTTAAACTTTGAAGATGAATCAAATTTTAAGACAAGTACAAAATGAAAAACTAAATAAAGCGTAATATGATCAGGTTATTTGCTTGAATATCACAACCTTAAATGGTCAGCCATTCACAAGTTTAATTACGAGTATAATGTGGTTAAATACTTCATTCTTATAATATATGTCTTCAAATCAAATGAAAAGAAGGCTTTTCCTCACGTTACACGACCAAAATCGAATTTAAAAATGTCGACGTTCGCCTTTATGCAAGTATATGGATTTCAGATTTCAAACTACATTTCAGATTTTCAATGAAAATGATTAATTTAACCTAACCAGACTAACCTAACCTAACTAGACTAACCTAACCTAACCAGACCTAACCCAACCCAACTGAACCCGACTAATTTAAACTAACTTTTTAGTATCGACCTTATGCGTGTCGACATTGTACAGATCGACTTTGTTCAGATCGACTTTGTTCTGCAATCCCGTTTTCCTCATTTATGAAAGGAGCGAAAATAACTCTTTCTATTTCAAGATTCGACATTGTTTCTTCCCTCTTCATTGTCTACGTCGTGTCGTGGTCATGTCGCAACACCTCTTCCCGTTAAATCTGGTTTGTTGAGTGGTTGTATGGGTGACCTTCCTCCTCGTTCAAATAACGTAGTGACCCTGAGATGGTTCGAATCCCACGTATAGCTGTAGTTCCCCTCCGTTCCATGACGTTTGCCATTACAAAGGAGATTAAACAACCCCCAAACATTATTATTGTTGTTATTTTTCTCTTCACAAATACTTCTCAACTTTCAACTTTCAACTTCACAAACAAAATCAAAAGAAAATCTTTATTCGAAAAAGCCTACAATTGACAGTTTTACAATATTTTTCAATATTTTTCTGTACAATTTAGATACTGTATTTGATATGGCAAGATTATATTTCGCAGTATTCTAATCTGAATATGCCGTTGGAAGCATGGAAGCTTTCTAGGCAAAATCTTCATCTCTTTATATCAACTAATTCACTAGTATTAAACTGGGAGCATCCAAACTGTAAAAGAGTCTACCAGAATTGCGAATAAAGACTGCATCGTTCTGTAAAATTGGTAAACAATATTTACCAAAAAGATAAAATTCCACTAAATGGGGCATTAGTCCTTATTTTAACTGAGCTATCTTTCGTTATCATGAAACGAGAGACGATGGCCTTAAGTGTACTCGTTTAATTACGTTCTTAATCAGCTGTACGTTGGCGATATTCTTCTGTGTCGATCAAGTGATCGCATACAACATTTTTAAAATACTCCAAATGTACCATACTATATATAAAACGTGGAACCCAGAGGTAGTTTCGGCCTGTGTCGCTATACCACGTCCAATGGTGAGAGACGTGCTTGGGACATGGCCCAGCGACGCACGAACGAAATCTCATCTCGGCTGCACATTTTACTTCTGTCTGCGTTTTAAAATGAAACTATGTATATGGTATTTCTCTATAATATATATATATATATATATATATATATATATATATATATATATATATATATATATACACACGCACACACAACATCATCTTCCTAGTCATGATAACTTTCCTACATTTCTAGGCAAGAAATATGTTTTCACACACACACACACACACACACACACACACATCTGATTTTGAATGTGCTCCATTATGCATGTAATATTTATTCAAATTTTATCTTGTTCCGCTGTGTATTATAAGACTTTACGATAAAATCCGAGGGCAAGTATATCTCCATTGAGCTTTAGTGAAAGAACCTTTTGCAAATATTTAAATAGCAAGTTTTTCCAAAGCTTAATATACACAATGTACCTAAATACGACACATTTTCAAGCTTCTCCACCACCAATAGAACTCCGAGCAAATGGTCGAAAAGAAATTAACGATTTTAGTTCAAACAATCTGCCCCCAAATTAATCTTTGTTGTACAGTAATTATTACTGTCTACTCCTTTATCTACCTCACTTTCTTTAGCTTCTTCCTTTCTTGGGCTAACTAAGATCGGATCTTCGGGTCTGTTCGCCCGTAAGTTTGCAAATCTAATCGAATTATTGGATCATTTTTCTATGAAAAACATTCCAACAACTGTGGTCATTAATTATTTACCACTTTACATATATATGTGATGGATACACTTGTAAACACTGGTGAAACCACATATATATATATACACACACGTCAACTTAAAGTTGAAATACATGAACATAATATCTAACTACAGAACCACTATACTCAAATATAAGGAGTCCTATTTTCAGTGTAAATCACTGAATAAATATTATTGTTAGCTTTAAAGTACTTTGCAAATAATGATAATAATAATAATAATAATAATAATAATAATAATAAAAAAGTTATCTAATAATTATCAACAATATTTTAATTTTTAATTTCAACCAAACCAAAAAAAGTTATATAATAATTATCAACAAATATTTTAATTTTTAATTTCAACCAAACCGTAAGTGTCAACACCGCTGTCCATTCTCAAAAAGTATTTCAAGATAAAAAAAAATCATAAATTTTTCACATTTTCCATCCAAAGTAGCCTGTAAGCGATAAATAAAAGTTCCTTCACTGAAGTGCCATACAGATGCTAAGCTTTATATTGTGAAGATTTAAAGAAGTATAGATTTAAGAAATATATATTTTATGTAAATTTTAACGCTATATAAAATATATATACACAGTATATTGTTGGAATGCTGCAGCGACTTGCGCAGCAAACGACTCCCGAAACACAACCTAAGTTGGGACTGGGAGGAGTGGGTGTGTTACTAAAACCTTCCCTGGTTCTCGCTTAATGTGTGTACTAAATTTGGTGCAGATTACAACTATAGTCGTTTAGGGGGCCCCTCCTAGTCCCACCTCTAGAGCGGGGAATGGGAGTGACGGTGTGTTATTAAAAACCTTCCATGACTCTCTTAATGTGTATACCAAATTTGGTGCAGATTACCATAGCTGTTTAGGCGTGCATAAACGAACAGACAGACATCATCATCATTCATCCTCCTCTCTCTCTTTTTCTATATATATATAATATATAGACCATGAGGGTATCCTGGGTAGCCTAGTGGTTAAGACGCTGGGCTGCTGGTGAAGCATGGTTCGGATTCCACGTTAAACTGTAGGTCAAAGGTGGGGTGACAAGCTTGACATTCGTCAGAATGAACAATTCCGACGGAAGCAAAACCAACGTTAACCAAAGTTAACCAAAGTTAACCAAGGTGTGTATATATATATATATATATATATATATATATATATATATATATATATATATACATATATATATATACATACATACATACATGATGCAAACCCACAAGGAAATAGAAAAATGATTCCAAGGTCTTTCGTGTATTCAGAATACACGAAAGGCCTTGGAATCATTTTTCTTTTTCTTTGTGGGTTTGCATCATTCATTCATTTCACGTGTTTAATTGTGAAATTCATCATATATATATATATATATATATATATATATATATATATATATATATATATATAAAAGATAGAATTCTCTTCCAGGAATTATTCATAAACATTATTTAACAAGCAATTGAATTTCATTTTAAAAATAGACCTTGTTGATAACTTTAATTTTAACTTCTCTCGCATTTATTGGCCATCGAATAACAACTTTTTTCTCCTTCATATTTTACACGTTGGAAAAACATATTTTTCTTGAAAATTAAAAAAAAAGGTTTATTTACTGTACATTTAAAAATGTGTAAAAAATGTGTAAATTTGTAAAAAAAATATAAATACAGTATTTCAATTTGTCGGAGTTGATAAGTCTTCTCATATCTCTATTTCTCTCTCTTTTCAGCACCCGCCTCTGGCGGGGAGGGAGCGGAGAGTGGGAAAAGAGTCTTATGCTTTCCTATCCAGTTTTCTGCCCCTGCTAGAATAGTTAAAAAATGAACAGTTTAATAACAGGGACCTCCGCGAGTAGACTGAATGGTCTTTGAGGGTTCCTCTTGTCCTTGTAACTCTTTGTAACTCCTTTTAACTCTCTCTCTCTCTCTCTCTCTCTCTCTCTCTCTCTCTCTCTCTCGTCAGTCACTGACCTACACAATAAAAGGTTCATATAAATCCCGCAGCAAGTAAGACAGCAGCTTCAAAATGAATCCAATAACGTTGATACAGAGTGAAAACCAGACGCAGCATCAGAAAAATATTATAAATGTCGCCGTTTAGCGACATTTTTATTACCTCTTGATACGCGGATGAAGTTTTTATCTGCAGAATCGATCTTAGAAGACTGTTCTGGGTTGGCAAAGCTAACTCAATTCTTTGCCAGATGATTTAGTGTTTGTACATTTTAGGACAGCTGGGTAGTCATCCACATAAACGTTCAGCTTAATCGCGTACGTACCTGTTTAGTAATGAGAATTATTTTAATAGTAATTAAAGTACTTTTAATGGTACTGTTTTGGTAAGATAAATTTTCTTCTGGATATAAATACACTTTAAACGGAGTATATTGCGGAAAAAAATTCGGCAAAAGTTTTTTTTTAAAGAACAAAAATTACTAATTAGTATTTTTTTTTTTGATATTTCATTCTTTTTGCAGAAATTAATTAACTTTAAAAGGAAAAAAACAAAAATCTCTAATTATTAATTTTGTGATGCCCTTTTTAAATTTTGTTTTATTCGTCGAATTTTTTTTCCGAACGAGACATATAAAGAAAATATCATAATAAGAATTATTATATTATATAGTTACAGAATTATTTTACTTGGTTCGACATCTCGTAAATTATTCGCCATTCAGAGCTTGTCTGCAATACTGAATAATTAGATTCATAATTGCATCACAGACGAGTAATCCCCTCTTGCTTTGCTAATCACAGACGAGTAATCCCCTCCTGCTTTGCTAATCCCAAACCAGATCTAAAGGATTACACATCCTTCTATAAAGCCAATATCTTATGATGCTGAAAAATCATCTAAGCGTATGGCGAACCAGAATACAAACCCGCTAATTTCTCTTATCCACAGATTACTTGGTTACCGCATTAAGTATATATATAAGATGGATGAACGATGTTACGCGAATTAGCCAACCAACCATTCATTTCTAAACCCTGAAGCCAAATGGTGAACAATACAATTTTGAAAAAGAAATTAAAAATTAAGATAATTGAAATAAATTTTCCTGTATCCCCAAAAAGCCAATAATCAGAAGTCAATTAAGTTTATATAAAATTTTTTATAAAACAAAAGACGATAATAATGCGATAATATTTAATTTCGTTCTTCAATACTCGAGAGTGAAACGAAACAAAATTTTAATTTTGAATTTGGAGCCAAATTCCGAAAATAAATGAAAACGAAACAAGAACAAAACAGTTCCTGGAAAACGTTTATCGTACCAATGGAGGGGGACAATAGCCCTATTTTTAGGATTGTTAATAATGCCTAAGGTCAATGAACAAATTTTAGAGATATCAAACTCAGAGAAGCGTTAAGAGAGGAAAATGGCTAAATTTTATTTTTAATTAAAATTACGAACAGTTTCTTATGTTACAGTTAAATTAATATTTTTAGTTAAATTTAACTTTATACAAATTTATATATCTTTCCATCCTAAGAATTTGCATTCTACATTAGGGTGGATCGATTTTACATTTTTTTCGATTTCCATATTCTAATAGAGACAAAACCTTGCGCATGCATGAGAAAATAGCCTCTGCAAAATCTTAGCTTAATAGGTAATCATCTTCTGCCCCCGGCAGAGCGATGAAAATCATATTTAGTAGTCAAAAACTATTTTTAAACCCTAGCCTAGAGTCATAAAATTTTGCGTGTGTGTTATTTCATGCCTAAGCAACGATATAAATGCTATGGGAAATATATAAATGCATTATTTAAGACAAAAGCCGATCTGAAAATATGTATAATATACATATTTTCAGATCCGCTCTGTCTTAAATAATGCATTTATATATTTCCCATAGCATTTATATCGTTGCTTAGGCATGAAATAACACACACGCAAAATTTTATGACTCTAGGCTAGGGTTTAAAAATACGTTTTTGACAACTAAAATATGATTTTCATCGCTCTGCCGGGGCAGAAGATGATTACCTATTAAGCTAAGATTTTGCAGAGGCTATTTTCTCATGCATGCGCAAGTTTTGTCTCTATTAGAATATGGAAATCGAAAAAATGTAAAATCGATTCACCCTATTCTACATACAGTACACGCACACGCACACGCACATACGTGCACATCTCGGCATATGCGAAGTACCGATTTTTTAAAATCCATATATCTAAAAAACTATCAAAATTAACCTAATTTAACCTAATTAACCTAAACCTAATCTAACCTAACTTAATCTTAGTGCCATTGACCCGAGAAGGGCGTGATAAGTGTTTTAGACGCAAATGAGGGCCCGAAGGGTGGTTTCTGCGAAATCATTAAATAGTGGGGTACTCGCTGATGATATACCTAATCAAACCTTAACTAACCTAACGTAGCATAACCGAACTTAATCAGGATCAACATATCTTTTTGTAATGTCAGTAAAATTGTATCTAGACCTTTAATATAATATTTTTTTAATGAGCCGAGGTGTCAAAAGTTTTACCTGACAAAAAAAAAAAAAATCCCCTAATACATCTGTAAATTATTAAACGCTTAACTTCACTTATTCATACACTTATTCGCACACACTCACGAGTGATATCCAGTATGCGAATACTTTGATTAACAGTAAATAAAAGATTGAGATAAATGGATGCGTTGAAAGTTCAAAAGAAAAGTTAAGTGAAGTTTCAAAAAGGGTTTGTATAATTGAGGAAAAAGAAGATATTACAAAATGTAGTATTTTACCAATTACTAATTTTTTATTCATTTTAGCTTTCGAAATTTCATTATTTAGGATTTCGAAACCAAACGCTAAAAATTACTAATTAGTATATTCCGGGGTCTTTTTTGTACTTGATTTTTTAGGCGAATTTTTTCCTGGAATTATATATTAAAGAAGTTAACTAATCACTAGGTAAAGGTGAAGAAAGTTAGTAAAGCAAGAAAGAAGGTAGAGTATCGTGTGAATGACAGTACGAAGAATGACAAGGATGTCATATGAATGTAAGACGGATCAAAAGTTGTGTGTGAAGTGCAAAACGTTTTGAGTTAAGATGTTGAACGGGAAAGAATGATGCTTAAAATCAAAGCGCTTGACTTGGTGTATGTTGTGGAAGAGGTTTACATCATGGTTTACATCAAGTACCTTTAGAGTTTATAGAAAATTATGTATGATTCACCTAAAGGCATGAAAGAGTCAGTGTCAGAAGTCAGAATTATATATATATATATGTGAAAATGAACAATGAATAATCAATATTCATTTTTACATAAGAAACCAAAATCGCCTAAGCGAGTTTTGGGTAGAATTTCGATTTGTACTTCTTTATTCATTACTGTATTTCTCTAATTCATCTTTTCTAATAATGACTTATACTGTACGTATGACATAATGTGAATAACTATGACGTCATAAGGTAACTTAATTCTCTTCACGTTTTCCATACCTTGAACACTGAATCACGTGTTTAGTATTTGGACATCTTCCGTATTCAATGTATGGTCAATTCTTTAATATAAAAAAAACTTCATTCTCTATACGTCATTATTTATTTGTGGTGTTATGTAGTATAAATATTATCATTCAACCATATGCGCCCATACGTCCATATCTTATCTTCACCATTATCCTATATCAATTTTATTAAATATTCATTATTTCTTCTCGTGTCAGTCTGTGAAATACAAAACTTTATGCATTCGTTCGAAATCATCCAAATACGTTCTCGTGTATTCTTTTTTTAATTTTTTTACTTTTTATTTTTAATTATTTCGCCTCCCGCAATGAACTCGAAAATGCTGAGGCAAGTGATCGAATTCCGTTAATCAGCATAAATCGAACATCTGCAAACGAAAAATCTCCTCTCGTTTAATTTCAATTTATAACACATTATCATGCGTTATGTTAAATTATGTGTGTCATGTTGTGTATAAATTATCTCGTATGTGCCCATGTACTTTGTGTTGTACTAATAACCATATAATAACCATATATAATAACCATATATAAATATAAAAACACTGCACGAATTGCAAACGACGTAATGTACTTTAATAAAATTGTAATTAAATGTAATAATTTAATATAATGTAATGTACTTTAAATGGAATTGTAATTAACGATACTAAGTGAAATGTGAATTAATCCATAATCGTAATCATAATTGTAATAAACCGAAATTTAAAATGTACTCAGTCATGTACTTAAATTGTACTTATGTACTACTACGAAATTATATCGCCTTCAGAAATGTATACTCGGCGAAAATACGATTAGTTTTTATTTTTATTTTTAAAATTTTTATTTGCAATCTTTCAAACATCTGATCATGTGTTTAAAGGGGGAAACTTAACCTTCAACTGCATTCCCCCAACATTTAGACTTATATGATAAATGTAACTGTAAAACTTAACTTCACTTCACTTCATTACTGCACTCTTCTTTGGTCACTACTACGAGACTCCCTACGAGACTCCTCGCTGCGAGGAGGGGGCAGAGGCCCCTTGCCTCCTTAATTTTTTTAGATTCCGGCCTGAGCCATGGTCGAAAGAGGTCGAACCTCTACCCCTGTACATTCAGAGCACTACCTGTACATTTTTAGAAGTAAATTACAGTGAGAGAAACTTTTTATTTTTCCCCTTCGAGTTGGGCTCTCTTCCGAGAACTTAGTAAATAGAGAAAATAGTTCCCGATAAGTTTAGAACCAAGAGAAAGTATCAGAGAAAGTATCATAGAAAGAGAAGAATTAACAACTGTCGACCCTATAGCGAGAGAAAGAAATTAGAATATTATAGAAGAAAAATATCGCGAGAAAATATCCGTTGCTGCCTCCCAACCAGAACCCCCGTCGATTCGAACCACCCGAGGGCATAGACGGAGGATTCAAACATATATATATATATATATATATATATATATATATATATATATATATATATATATATATATATAGTTGGACAAAATATGAAACAGGGTCTTAGAACTGTTTAGTAAATTCGGATTTGAGGACTTTGAGGTGGATTTGGACACGGACTTAAAAATTCCATATGATTTCTGATTCAAAGACTCTGCATTCTTCAATATATATATATATATATATATATATATAGAGAGAGAGAGAGAGAGAGAGAGAGAGAGAGAGTATATGATAGTGTTTATATATATATATATATATATATATATATATATATATATATATATATATATATATATTTATATATATATATATATATATATATATATATATATATATATATATATATATATAGTGGCCAGTCACATTCTGCTTTCACAGCAGGAAACAAAAAAAATCAATGTTGTCGATGATCTGATCTGCACCCAAGAATATTCACGAGGCACCAGCATGAGCGCCAGGCGAATGTCCAGGCTTAAAAGGCATCTCACGACGATCTCTACAGAAGATGTCAAAACTTGATTTCAAAGTAAAGGTGTTCAAGATAGTAACAGTGCGTAGACTAACGACAACAAAGACGAAAACACGTCTGACCAGATGTAAACGTCTCTTGAAACGTTTATCCTTTAAGCAGTCCCCTAATAAAATTTGCTTTTCCGTTTTACTGTGGAAAAATTCCCAAACACTCAGAATGCCCGTGCTTACGCCAGGTTGGACAAGAAATCAGAAATAGCGTCTACGCAGTATCACATTTTAGTGACTATAATGTTTGATGTCTCTATTTTCTTTGTTGGCAAAACTGACCTCACGTTTGTTAAAGAAGCGTGAAAATAAATTCGAAATGCTACTGTTAATTAAAACGTCTTCTCCCGCATGTGGCTTTACATGCCAAATCAGATGCCAGATTTTACTTTCATGCAGGCAAAGTGCACGACGACAGGAACACTGTCGTCTATTCATTTTAATTGGCAAATTGAGCAGACTTGACTGAAAACAATTTTTGGCCACCAAATAGACCAGATCTGAATCCTGTTAATTATTTGGTTTGGGGGAAACATGCATGAAATTGTTGATTTTGGTTACACGCAAGAATTAAAGGAGAGAGAGGATAGCAACATGTATGTTAGGCGTAGTTAAATCAACACTGCCTCCAAATTTTAATTTTCCAGTGGCGCGGGAGGCTATAAACTGTAGTTGAAGTCGATGTTGAACATAATGAACCCGTTAGGACTAATAACTGCTTTCAACACACTATTTTAACTGCATTCCGAAAGTGAAGCAACTTCTCCCCAAAATAAGTCAACAGTGGAAGTAAAATTTTGGCACTCACTTCGGAAAGTCTTTATTTTTTCAAATTTCTTACCGAATATCTTTTAGAAAGTATACCAATTTGAAGTCAATTAAATTAGCTAACCAACTGTTGCAAATTTCATTCAGATTTTTACCACTGTAAATATATAAACAATGTAATTTTGATCAGGTTTATCTGCCATAATATATATATATATATATATATATATAACTGGGATGAACAATTAATAAATGATGCACAACCACAAAGAAAAATAAAAGTAATGAGGTATTATTGTTAGATACACAAAAGGTCTTGGAATCGCTTCACCTTTTTCCTTGTTGGTGTGCATTACTTTATATATATCTATATATCCCCTCACTACTTCACCAGGCCAACTCGAGAGGAGGGGCGACAAGCTTGACCTTCGTGAAATGAGGAATCATAGCGCGGAACCTTTGAAAGGTTGAAAGGAAAGGTATATATACTGTACATTACTGATTATAAGTCTGAGAACACCTCCGAATTTAATGGAAATGTTACTCTAATACAAATTATATTGGATTAAGAGAAAAATATTTTTAGAAATGTGTTTTTATGTAGAAATAATAGGTTACAAATTAAGTTTGTACAAAACAAGACTACGTATTCAATATTTTGCATATTCGCCTATCGCCTTAATAATGTCAGGACATCTGTTTGGCACCGAAGACACACGTTTTTCTTAATGAACTTTAAGAATTTCACTACACATCCTTTGTAGAACGCTCCATAATGATTTTAGTTTTCTTGGTTTTTCTTTACCATGTTTGTTTTCAGATATTTTCATTTGTTTTTAGTGGGATTTACGTCAGGGCGTTGAGGTAACCACTCCAAAATATTTAGCTCTCCAGAAACCTGTTTGTTTTCCTTAGATAGGTCTTGTTCATTTTGGTTCTGTGTTTTGACTTATTATCAACATAGGCGTATAGGATGGCACTTTACTGGGGGCGGAAAAAATTTGCCCTAAAAAATTTTCAGGGTGCCCTGATTTCCGCATAAGCACTATGTGTAGCATAAAATAACACAAAAGTTAGAGTATGAGTAACATATATTAAAGCCTTTTTTATATAAAAAACATTACAATTTACAAAATGAGATACAATTTTGGTACAACATTTCTAAATGACAAGCAAAACTACGGCATTGCAGTTGATATAGAATTCAGTACAAAGTCTAGACGCAGCGGACGGTCTCCCATCCAACTACTATCCGACCAATGTCGCTTAACTTCGCTGATCAACGGGAAACGTCTTACGTCATTGGCTACGACGTAGCTCTGAAATTATATGTAAATATATATAATATTTAATGGCTTTGAATAATATTCCTTTATTAATGGTAGCATCATTTAATAATTTTCTTAAATCGCCTGAATATCCTGCATATCATAATAGAGCCATTGTTCGTAAAGGTTAAAGACACCCGAGCCATTACAATTTAATATTTTAATTAAATATTGAAGGAAATAATTTAACCCTTTCACGATTGACGGACTTACAGTCCCACCGAAAAAGGGACTTACAGCCCCACAGGAAATAATAATATAAACTATATTACAGTGTAGCGTTTTTATAAATGTTTCTACATACAATATTTATACAAATTCAGTTAGTTGTCGGAAAAGAAACATTTCAGTGACTAGTTACTAAAATATTTACTTTTTAATAACAATAAAACCTGTAATTTTATGTTTAAAGAAACATATAACAGTCGTTAAAGGACTAATTAACCCTTTGAGGACGACTGGTACAAATTGGTAACGGTTCAAATACACGCATTCATAATGTAACCCCACAAAAAATTCCGGCCTTAAAGGCCTAATTAATGATTAAGTAAATATTATTTTTTGTAAATAATAGGTATTTTAACTCTTTAGTGCACAGTGTTAATTTACTGATTTTGTTCTGGCTAACGCCAGACGATTTAATTCAGTCTCGGAAAAGATCTCCAGGCAATAAAAGTTAACATTGTTCTTCGTTGAAATGAAAGGTGTCAATTTCGTTCTTTGAGAATATATTCGCGATTTTTCGTAATAAAACATACGTAATGAGGCAATTATGTGTAATGTGACGCCACAGTCTTCAGTTTTTAATAAAGGCCTTACACCGAGAACTTAGTGGGTCGTTTTACTGACATCTATGTTAAGCTAACTTAGCTTGACCTAACTTAACCTAACTTAATGCGGATGACAGTTGTCAATAAAACTTCCGTCACTAGAATATTCTACGTTCTTTAATGAATAAATCGGTTGCTATGGAAACAGAAATTATAGGTAAATATACCCGTTCGAGCCATTTACAGTATACTTCTGGATATGTTTAAAATTATTATACAATATACGTGACAAAGACCTAAAATGAAGAAAGAAAACAAATAAATTTGTTAAAAAAACATTCCACGCTTTTAGGTTTTTATTTGTTACCTCTGGCTATAATTTACACTTCGCTTAACGTTAAAAACACTTAATGAAATTACAGTTTTGAATTATTTATCTTTGAAAATCACATTATTTTATCGTTTTTGAGGCGTTTCTAAGTTAAACACTCGAAGGTTTTGACAAGTGAAAGGATTCATTTGAGGCTAATTACTATTTGTATTTTCAGAGATATGTCGCTTGTTTATTGACTTGTCAACTTATATGAACTCCTCTTTTTGGGGAACGTTTCTTAAGAGGGAAAGTTTTGAGTGAGTCCTCAAATGGACAAAGTTTTAAGAAGAAATTGGAAAGATAAATGTATGGGAAATATTTTTTCATTAACACACACACACACACACACACACACACACACACAGAGGAGGAGACTGCAGCCACCATTCGAAAAAGAAAATACTCTGGGTTGAGAAGGATGTTCGGCAGAAGAGACGGAATGCTGAAACTCCCGTTTCTCCTGTCACTGTCCTCTTGAGCTGATCCAGTATGCAATCCAGTGTGCTCTCAAACACACGCTTCCTCCTCTATTTCTCACCACATATACATGCATCTTACACACTACACATTCTTTTCAAAATTAGAAAAAAAATAAGGCATAGTTTTTAACAGCCACGTTGACATTAACTTCGGCTCTCTTCTTCTCCTTTTATGGTGAGGGCCATATTTTGGGCGTTCTCCCTTGTCCCCTTCTTTCTACATAAAAAATGCAAGAAGGAGTGGCCAAGGGCAAATGCCCGCAAAAACGGCCCATTTATAGAGGAAGAAGAGAGCCAAAATCAAGGTCCAAAGTTTTCGAGATAACTGGACACTCTGCGTTTGAAAGAGTGGAGGTTATAGACAGGGGGAAAGATGGATTGAAGAAGATTGTTTCAGAGTTGACCGGTTGAGTAGATAAAAACTTGAAAATACCGATTAACCCTTGCGTTAGAAAGTTGAACAGAAAAGGAATGAGAATGTGTCGAAAGTCGGGTACTGTGTGTTCTCTTTAAAGGAGGAGGCATGCAGTTAGAGAGTTCAGAAAAGCAGTGTCCGTTATAATAGCGATAGTAAAGAGAGAGAGAGGGAGAGAGTGAAGCAACATCGCGTCGAAGAGAGAGATTGAAGACAGTCAGTAAGAGGCGGGGAATTGATGAGACGAAAAGACTGATTCCACCCGGTCAAGTAGAGTTGTGTGAGTTGAGCCATCCCACACATGAGAAGCATACTCCATACAGGGGCGGACAAGACCCCTATACAGAGACAGCAACTGAGTGGGAGTGAAGAAACTGTGAAGCCAGTACAGCTCACCTAACCTCTGAGAAGCTGTTTTAGAAAGAGAGTATATGTGATCTTCCAGGAAAGATCACGAGAAAAGGAAACAGCAAGGATGTTTCGAAAACAGGAAAGATTGAGTTGTGTATTATTAAAGGTAAAGGGATAATCGTGTGGAAGATTGTGAGGAGTAGACAGATAGAGGAACTGTTTTTTTGAGGCATTGAAAGCCACAAGGTTTTCCCTGCCCCAATCAGAGGTAGTAGAAAGATCAGAGGTTAGTCGTCCTACGCGAAGAATGGAGTGACTGTTGATAGACATGCTTTGTGAAGTGGGTGAAGTGAAAAATGGAATTATTGGCATAGGAGTGGTTGGTAACCTTGGTTTTGCTTCCGCCAGAATTGTTCGTTCTGATGAAGGTCAATCTTGTCACTCCACCTTAGACCTACAGTTTAACGTGGAATCCGAACCACGCCCCACCAGCAGCCCATCGTCTTAACCATTAGGCTATCCAGGTACCCATTTATTTACCAACCGATTTCTTTATTGTGTGGAAGGATGACCAGCTGGGTTTTGCTGCGCGCCGCTTGCCGTCACCAGGTCTCGATCCCGGGTTCGATGGATTCGTAGTCAGTGACGCTAACCACTACACCACCGAGGTGCATAGGTCAGGAAGGATAGGACAAGAAGTACGACTTAATAGATCATTGATAAATAAAAATGAAAAAAATTAGGTGACAGGACAGACCCTAAAGAACACCACTGTTGATAACTTTAGTAGAAGAACAGTGGCCATCTACAACCGCAGCTATAGATCAGCCAGAAAGGAAATTAGAGATGAAGGCACAGAGAGAAGGCTATAAACTGAAGAAGGGCAGTTTGGAAATTAAAGATTTGTGCCAGACTCTATCAAAAGCTTTCAATATGTCTAGTGCAATAGCAAAAGTTTCACCAAAATCCCGAAAGGAGGATGACCAAGAGTCAGAGAGATATGCAAGAAGATCGCCAGTAGAGCGTTCAATGCGGAACCTATACTGACGATCTGAAAAAAGATTTTGCGAAAAGAGGTGTTTCAAAATCTTCCTATTATGGAGAGATTTAAAAACTTTAGAAAGGCAATAGCTCAAAGCAACTGGACGATGTTGGAGAGTTGAGAGCGGCCATCCTTCTTTAGGACAGGCTGAATGAAAGCGAACTTTTAGCAGGAGGGAAAAATACCAGATGAAAGAGAAAGACGAAAGAGTTTGCCTCGGCAGGGTGTTAGCGTAGAAGCACAGTTCTTACAAACAACAGGAGGACCACCATCAGGGACCGTACGCCTTCCTTGAGTTGAGCCCAGATGGGGGAGAAAGAACATCTTTGGAGGAGATTTTAATTTTAGAAATAATTAAGTCGCAGGGAAAAGGAGATGGAGGAACAGAACCAGAAACATCCAGGGTTGAGTTGGAAGCGAAAGTTTGAGCGAAGAGTTTTATGCATATATATATATATATATATGATGAATAAAACCACGAAGGAAAGGAAACACAAAATGGTGCTCAAGCGCTTTCGTCTAATGACATCCTCAGGAACATCCTCAGTGTTCCTGAGGATGTCATTAGACGAAAGCGCTTGAGCACCATTTTGTGTTTCCTTTCCTTCGTGGTTTTATTCATCATAAATATTTTTCACGTGTTACCTTCGTGAAATAATTTTCATATATATATATATATAGTGCAAATAAATAATGTCTAAAACCTTTTTTGAAAAGTTTTACAAAAACAAAAATAAAAAATGGAAGTAAGTAAGTATAAGAATTTAATGGTCTTCAAATTTCAAAATTCTCTCAAGAAAACTTTCATTTTCTGTTTTTAGCGAAAACACACACACACACACACACACACACACACACACAGAGAGAAAGAGAGAGAGAGAGAGAGAGAGAAGAGAGAGAGAGAGAGAGAGAGAGAGAGTGTGTGTGTATGTGTGTGTGTTAAAAGGAGTTACAAGGAGTTACAAGGACAAGAGGAAGCTTCAAAAACCATTCGGTCTACTCGCGGAGGTCCTTGTTATTAAACTGTTAATTTTTAACTATTTTCGCAGTGGTTGAAAACTGGATAGAAAAGCATAAGGCTCCTTCCTTCTCTCCGCTCCCTCCCCGCCAGAGACGGATGCGGAAACGGAGAGAGAGAGAGAGAGAGAGAGAGAGAGAGAGAGAGAGAGAGAGAGAAATTAATCTTTATTCAATTTTAGTTTTTCTGTCTCGATTTATTGTAGATTTTGGGGTACTTCATTTTCTCTATGCTTATATTTTTTGTATTGGTATTTGCAATGCCATCGAACTTTTCCAACACCATTAAATGAGAATTATTTTCCATGAAAGTTTTAGTCACGTTTAGTTTTGATTCTCTTTTAATTAAACCTTTCACTAAAATCTCGTTGAACTGCTCCAGAATTTCAATTGCTTAAAAAATGTATTGTCGATGAGTTTTCGCTTAGTTCAATATTATATCGTAAAACATAATATAGAGGTAGACGGATAGACGGATGACTGCGTAGACAAGTCGATAGACGTCGTGTTAAAAGAATGAAATGTTGGTTTATAAAATTATGTTGGTTGGTTGATTTATTCCGACACTGAGTCCAAAATCTTCAGTAATTCACTTGTATAAATGTCATTCTTTTTAATCATTCTTATTGACTGAATATTTATTTATTTTATATTTATAAAAAATATATCAATAAAAAATACTAAAATGTTGTTCTTTTGTAGTAGATCTACCGTGGTTGCAGCCACTGCGCAATTATTATTGTTATTATTATTATTTCCAGTTCTATCGGGTGTCGAACCACGACCTCAATATCTATACTTCCTCTATAGTGAAACGGCGCCACCTACTGAGCTACGGGCGTTTGCTACTTCTGTGGACAACAACGTTTTGAGTCCCGATAATCGACTAATAATAATCGGGAGTTAGCGCAAATAGGTCACATTAATCTGGCCTGAGGTATATGCCAGTTTGTGGCACATAAATACAGTGCCACTTTGTTTTTAACATAAACGAAATTTATGAACTGAAACTCAATTATACGAAGTGAAAAAATATAAATTTTCATGGGAAATTTACTGACATACCACTAATACAGAATTAACAAGTCTCATTAATATCATTAAATGATATAATAACATGCGGAAAACAAGTTTTGAAATCATCATTCTGTTTTCATTATCGCAATCTATCACGTTGCTGTCTCATTACCAAAATTAATCTCCTCATGTAATCTCATATCCCGACTGGGGAATCAATAGCGTTTATATTTTCGTGCGAATTCATTTAGTTGGTGTGCTCGATTCGATACAAATTAGATTAAATCAAATTATATCAGAATTAATACGCACAATTAATATTAGGAATCGTATACTTCATATTTAATTACATAAAAAGTGAATGACGTAAAGTATTGTATTAGGTTGTTGAAATAACTAACTTTTCAAAATACTGAATAATGAAACACTGGTTCTTATACCGTAGAGTTCTATATATATATAGGGTGAACCAAATGTAGGTGGACAGTAAATGATAACGTTTATTTTGAGAATACATATTTAATTTTTTTGTATACTATAATACAAAATAAAATTTAAATAAATTTAGATAATATTTAATATAATAAAACACAAACACATAGTTATAATGAACACCATAGTTATAATATAATATAACACAAACCGTATTCAACTACTGTCCACCTACTTTTGGTTCACCGTATGTGTGTATATATATATATATATACATTCAGCTGCAAAGAACACGCAGTATAAATAACGTAAAGAACGACGCTTGTATAGGAGATATTCCGCGCAAGACGAGAGAGAGAGAACGAAACAAATGAAAAAATGAGGTAACCACCTGGGAATCGAACCCGGGATCTTCCGATTGCCGGTCAGACGCGATACCATTACACCATGGGCCTCACTCTTCCAAATGCCGTAATTCTTCTACATACTCGCAGAAACCAATGCCCCAAGGGGGCACCTCCCGCATGCCGTAACATTATATACATTCAACTGCAAAGAACCCATTACACCATGGGCCTCACTCTTCCAAATGCCGTAATTCTTCTACATACTCGCAGAAACCAATGCCCCAAGGGGGCACCTCCCGCATGCCGTAACATTATATACATTCAACTGCAAAGAACACGCAGTATGAATAACGTAAAGAACGACGCTTGTATAGGAGATATTCCGCGCAAGACGAGAGAGAGAGAACGAAACAAATGAAAAAATGAGGTAACCATCTGGGAATCGAACCCGGGATCTTCCGATTGCCGGTCAGACGCGATACCATTACACCATGGGCCTCACTCTTCCAATGCCGTAATTCTTCTACATACTCGCAGAAACAATGCCCCAAGGGGGCACCCCCGCATGCCGTAACATTATATACATTCAACTGCAAAGAACACGCAGTATAAATAACGTAAAGAACGACGCTTGTATAGGAGATATTCCGCGCAAGACGAGAGAGAGAGAACGAAACAAATGAAAAAATGAGGTAACCACCTGGGAATCGAACCCGGGATCTTCCGATTGCCGGTCAGACGCGATACCATTACACCATGGGCCTCACTCTTCCAAATGCCGTAATTCTTCTACATACTCGCAGAAACCAATGCCCCAAGGGGGCACCTCCCGCATGCCGTAACATTATATACATTCAACTGCAAAGAACACGCAGTATAAATAACGTAAAGAACGACGCTTGTATAGGAGATATTCCGCGCAAGACGAGAGAGAGAGAACGAAACAAATGAAAAAATGAGGTAACCACCTTGGAATCGAACCCGGGATCTTCCGATTGCCGGTCAGACGCGATACCATTACCATGGGCCTCACTCTTCCAAATGCCGTAATTCTTCTACATACTCGCAGAAACCAATGCCCCAAGGGGGCACCTCCGCATGCCGTAACATTATATACATTCAACTGCAAAGAACACGCAGTATAAATAACGTAAAGAACGACGCTTGTATAGGAGATATTCCGCGCAAGACGAGAGAGAGAGAACGAAACAAATGAAAAAATGAGGTAACCACCTGGGAATCGAACCCGGGATCTTCCGATTGCCGGTCAGACGCGATACCATTACACCATGGGCCTCACTCTTCCAAATGCCGTAATTCTTCTACATACTCGCAGAAACCAATGCCCCAAGGGGCACCTCCCGCATGCCGTAACATTATATACATTCAACTGCAAAGAACACGCAGTATAAATAACGTAAAGAACGACGCTTGTATAGGAGATATTCCGCGCAAGACGAGAGAGAGAGAACGAAACAAATGAAAAAATGAGGTAACCACCTGGGAATCGAACCCGGGATCTTCCGATTGCCGGTCAGACGCGATACCATTACACCATGGGCCTCACTCTTCCAAATGCCGTAATTCTTCTACGTACTCGCAGAAACCAATGCCCCAAGGGGCACCTCCCTCATGCCGTAACATTATATACATTCAACTGCAAAGAACACGCAGTATAAATAACGTAAAGAACGACGCTTGTATAGGAGATATTCCGCGCAAGACGAGAGAGAGAGAACGAAACAAATGAAAAAATGAGGTAACCACCTGGGAATCGAACCCGGGATCTTCCGATTGCCGGTCAGACGCGATACCATTACACCATGGGCCTCACTCTTCCAAATGTCGTAATTCTTCTACATACTCGCAGAAACCAATGCCCCAAGGGGGCACCTCCCAGGTGGTTACCTCATTTTTTCATTTGTTTCGTTCTCTCTCTCTCGTCTTGCGCGGAATATCTCCTATACAAGCGTCGTTCTTTACGTTATTTATACTGCGTGTTCTTTGCAGTTGAATGTATATAATGTTACGGCATGCGGGAGGTGCCCCCTTTGGGCATTGGTTTCTGCGAGTATGTAGAAGAATTACGGCATTTGGAAGAGTGAGGCCCATGGTGTAATGGTATCGCGTCTGACCGGCAATCGGAAGATCCGGGTTCGATTCCCAGGTGGTTACCTCATTTTTTCATTTGTTTCGTTCTCTCTCTCTCGTCTTGCGCGGAATATCTTCTATACAAGCGTCGTTCTTTACGTTATTTATACTGCGTGTTCTTTGCAGTTGAATGTATATAATGTTACGGCATGCTGGAGGTGCCCCTTGGGGGCATTGGTTTCTGCGAGTATGTAGAAGAATTACGGCATTTGGAAGAGTGAGGCCCATGGTGTAATGGTATCGCGTCTGACCGGCAATCGGAAGATCCCGGGTTCGATTCCCAGGTGGTTACCTCATTTTTTCATTTGTTTCGTTCTCTCTCTCTCGTCTTGCGCGGAATATCTCGTATACAAGCGTCGTTCTTTATGATATATATATATATAATCAAATCCAGATTTTGTTTCAAGCTAGTTTTAATAAACTCTACGGAGAATGCAACCCGTATTTACACATAAAATAATTATTTTTGACAGGCTTACCATATTTGACGGCTTATAAGACGCACGGGAATATAAGACGCACCCACATTTTAGTAGGGAATACTTAGGAAAAAAATACTGATTAATGAAACACTGGTTCTTATTAACGTACAGTTTACTGTATAAAAAATCAACTCCAAATTTGTTTTCAAGCAATTTTCAATAAACTCTACGGAGAATACAACCCATATTTACATATAAAATTGTTATTTTTAACAGGTTTACCATATTTGACAGCTTATAAGACGCACCGACATTTTAGCAGGGAATACTTAGGAAAAACTAATGAGTAATGAAACACTGGTTCTTATTAACGTAGAGTTTATTGTATAAAAAATACATCCCGTATTTACATATATAATGCTTATTTTTAAATTTTTAACAGGCTTACTGTATTGTATTTGACGGCTTCTAAGACGCATGAGCATATAAGACGTACTCACATTTTAGCAGGGAATACTTAGGAAAAAATACTGAGTAGTGATGAAGCAGTGGTTCTTATTACCGTAGAATTTATTGCAAAAAAAAAAAAAAAAAAAAAAAAAAAAAAAAAAAAAAAAACTATTTTAATAAACTCTACGGAGAATGCAACCCGTATTTACATATAAAATTATTATTTTTAACAGGCTTACCATATTTGACGGCTTATAAGATTCACGGGAATATAAAACGCATTTACATTTTAGTAGGGAATACTTAGGAAAAAATACTGAGTAATGAAATACTGGTTCTTATTAAAGTAGAGTTTATTGTATATATAAAAAAAAAAATTTAATAAAACTCTACGGAGAATACAACCCGTATTTACATATAAAATTATTATTTTTAACAGGTTTACCATATTTGACGGCTTATAAGACGCACGGGCATATAAGACGCACCCACATTTCAGCAGGGAATATTTAGGAAAAAAAACTACTGTTTACCTACTAATATGGAACATGAGCATGAGATCAGCATAGCAGAATTCATTTAAAATGAAAATCTCTTACAAGAATCATATAACATTAATTCTGTAGAGCAGAGTTCAAAAAAACATTTTCACTGTTCCTAATATGGAACATGAGCATGAGATCAGCATAGCAGAATTCATTTAAAATGAAAATCTCTTACAAGAATCATATAACATTAATTCTGTAGAGCAGAGTTCAAAAAAACATTTCACTAAAAGCAGGCTCTTTTTAAATAAACAAATCTGCATAACAAAAAAATAATTTCAGTGTTACTGGTACTGAACATTAATAGATGATCTTAATAGATAGTTACGTTTGTAAGAGTTCAGAAACGGTTACTGCTTAGCTCTGAATAGTTGGGTGCCGTTCAGACGATAATCGCCTCGTAATATCATTATCCAGCTTTAATATTTACAATAATTCCTTTTTTAGTTAATTAAAAGAAATAATAATGTAATGATAATGACGTTATAATAATAATAATAATGTGTTTAAGTAAACAATAACATATTTTTAATTCTAAAGTTGGGTTAGGTAAAAATTTAGTCTACGGGAGATAGCTACTGGGGGATGCGGTGTGATTTTTTGAGCCATTTTTCGGAAAAAAAAAGTGCGTCTTATATGCCGTCAAACACGGTAACTATCATTAATTATTATTAATAGAGCCCGGATTTTGCCATAAATGCCATAAGTGCCTTTTTATGCCGTTTTGTGTGATTACGCCAAACTAATGCTTTTTTTCATGACACAGTGCCTACTGTGCCCTTTTCACTTATTTTTAGCAAAATAACTGAAGAAATCATTAAATTCCTGGCGATAAAGGTAAACTATACGAGAAAAATGCGAGCGTGTGATTTCTGCTAACAAAGACATTGAACAAATAATAAATATAGCTAAGATTCTTGCAGGAAATTGTAAGGCAGAGGAAATCAACATGAATCCAGAAACTGTAGCTTGTTTTAAATCTGCACCGGTCACCTCAGTCGAAGTAGAAAGATCTTTTTCACTACTTAAGCATCTTCTCTCGGACCGGCGGCAGTGTTTCACTCTTGATAATTTGAAGAAAATGCTGGTCATCATGCGCAACCAAGTTCAATAGAGTTTAGTACATTTGTTCAATTATACCTTCATTTTGTATGGTGGAAATACAAAAATAAATTTTGTTTTAACCTTCTTTTGATGTTTTATACCTGTATTTTGCATGTTATATTAAAAATAATAAATGTCTTTTTTTGGATTTTTTTGACATTTTTATTATGCCTTTTTGCCTGCCTTTTTCAGACTT